>SNVD02014787.1:0-93894 GCA_013180625.2 Boswellia sacra | reverse complement strand
ATGCAAGTGAGTCCTATTGTGTTTGTAAAAAAAAAAAAAAAAGCCAATCTGTACTTATCATCCACGTACTTACACATTGAGGAAAATGTGTTGTTTAAGTGTGGGGGAGGGGAAGTGTAATAAAAAAAAGAAAAAAAAAGAAAAAAAGAAGAAAAAAAAGAACAAAAGAAGAAGAATAAGAGATCTATACCCTTAATGTTCTTAAAAAGAATGAAACAACAAAGTGGGGGGGTGTAGTTTTCTTTTGTTTTCTGCAAAAAAAAAAAAAGATTGAGTGTTCTAAATAAGTTTGGGGGAGTAACCTGGTGAATTGAAATGAAGTTTTGTTATAGGCTTGAGCTCTACATAGTCTTGAATGATTTATGTGTTTGTGGGTGATTTGAGCCAATTATTATCCTTTATCATACCTTCACCCAAGCCAAACGTTACAAGCTTAATAAAGTCCTACTTGATCCTTAGTGTTGTGCATGTCTACATTAGTGGAGAGTGACTTGAAAAGCAAGCCTATGGAGTTCATTTATACACACATCTTCAATATTAAATATGATTCATTTTTATGCATAAACTCATCCGGGTTATAAGTGATTAGGTGAGAATGGCTCTACACACACACACTTGAGGAATTGAAGTGAAGTGAAACTAATCTTTGAGATGACATTCTTGATCAAGTGCATTATTTTGAAGTTTTCCTTGGGTTATAATTAAGTACAATCTTTGAGGCATATTTTCAAGTTGAAGCATTTGTGTGTTTTAATTTTTCTTTGATTCTGTTTCGGTTTAGTTTTGTTTCATATCATTTTAGTTGCTCGAGTACTAGCAAAGTCTAAGTGTGGGGGAATTTGATAGGTGTCTATTTACGTATTACTTTTATATCAATTTGTCCATGTTTCTTTGCTATATTCCTTGGTATTTTTATGTTTTTGTGTGGTTTTGATGTTTATAGGAGTTTGGGAGCAACTTGCACAAAAATGGAGTAAAACCCTTCATTTTCACCTCTGCTAGTCAGTGATCTTCTCAGATTTAATTGTATTGATATACAATGAACCCGATGACATATTATATACCGTTGGAAAGCTCTAGAAGTCTATTTTCTGGAGAAATTTACGGTTTATAAATCCATTCAGTGTACCAAACGTTGTAATCAAAACAGTGTGAGAAGTATAGAAATGTAATTCCACAAATCACTGTAGCATGTATAATACGGGACACTGTAGCAGGTTACTGTAGCAGAGTATTTAAACATATTTTAGGGTTTTATTTTGATAACTTGAAGAGGGGAAAACGTGGGAGGAGGCTGCATTTCTGGATTTCTCTCATCCTTGGAGTTCTTGAAGGAGAAAGAAGATTTTGAAAGAGGAGGAACTACAATTCCAAGAAGATTCATCTACAAAGAAGATTTTCAAAGAATTTGCTAAGTTCTTTCTTTCCTTTTCAATTCTGGAATTTCTCTGTGTTGTATTTGTTATTCTGATTGAATATGTGTAACTAAATCTGAATTGGTTGAGGGTGATTTCAAAGCCCTTGATATGGATTTTGTGAGTTGATTGTGTAAGAATTGTTATCCAATTCTGTAATTGAAGTTGCTTGTATTTTCCCATATCTAATGCTTATGATTGCTTACTGATTGTATTTGGAATGGCCAACTGAATATAATCTGTTGTTGTCTATTGCTAGATTAGAAATCTTGATCCGTAATTGTCATGAATTTCCAATCATTAGTAGCAAAATTGTGATCAGAGATTGCAATTGGAAAATACAACCTAGGTTAAATAATCCGAACTTGTGTGATTATTGCTTAGATCAACCTGTCTTTCTTTTTGTAATGCTTCCATTGAATTAAACTCAGAGAGCTTATTCTAGGTTGTTTAATGGATAGAGATTAAATAAAGAGCTTGTTTTATTTAACAACAAAGTAAGGAAAGATTGGGGTAACAGAGCTTGTTGTTATCTACGGTTGATAACTTCAATGCTGTAATTGGATGACAATTCTATGTTAATTCACAAATTCATATCTTGTGGCAGAGAAAGAACCCTTAACCAGTTTCTCTCATTGATTTTTCACTCAAATTAACTTCTGTTTTGTTATTCTTAATTTGCATTTTTATTTCATTTAGTTAATCATTCAACAAAACCCCCCCTGTTTAGTTTATTGTTACTGGAAAATAACAAATTCAATTAGAATCAATTCTCGTGGGAACGATATCTTACTCATCACTTTATTACTTGTGCGACTAGTATACTTGCTAGTTTCGAACGCATCAGATTGTGATAAACTCATGAAAATACACTCTTAAGCATAAATAATTAATGCTAATTGGTCAATATTGTAAAACTTTTATGATATTTTAGCATAATTATTTTGCTTATGCCTCTTTTACAATTGTTTCATTTCTTTAATTAGCATTTTTTTTAGTCTTTATCTTGAAATAAAGTGTTGTCCTCAAATTGTGATTAATAGAAATCTTTGTGCAAGTTTAATAAAATGGACATAACACTCAATCTATAAATCCAAATGAAAGATTCTTCAACCTGGAGCAACATGATCTAATCCTACACAAAGTTAAAGAATAATCAAAAGCCCAAATTTAACATTTGATGGGCCAAAATTGAGACATAACAAAACTGAACTCTAGTTGTTGTTCAACCTATTTTCAGTATTTTGAGTATATCTCATAGAAGACTTGTCTAAATTGCATGAATCTGGTGGTCATGGAAAGATGAGACAAAAAGCTATAACTTTCATGTTTTCCACAAAGACCAATTCAATCGTTTTGGTAGCCAAAAATATGCTGCAAGTTGGTGGAAGGTTTGGTGGCCGAAAATGTGAAAGATTTGTTCATACTAAAATAGCTCCATTTAATTACCTATATAAGAACCTTGAGGAGTTGAATGAGAGAGAAGAAAAATCCTTTGAATTCCATTATATAATTGTGTATTACAATTGTCTCTTGTATTTCCTCTTTAGAAATGATGGGAATGAATTGTAAGTTAGGCTAGAATTCTTGGTAAGGCTAGAGATGAATTTGTATGTGTAGTTTATCTATTTCTCTACTTTGATTCTTCCTCAAGGGCTATGAAGTTTGTATGTTTGTGTACGTGTTAAACTCTTTCTCATCTTATAATTTCTCTTTAATCTAGAAATTATAATTCTTAATTTCACATAAATTCAGTCACGTTTTTTTCATGTGATTCGTGTTGAATTATAATTGTTACTGGTAGTTTCGTTTTTATGAGTTAATCTTTTACTGCGATATTGTCAATTGATATATTATCGCTTTTGGATAACTTGTAAGGATGAACATTGTTGGTAAATATTTGTAAAAAGTTTATGCATATCAAATACACGTGTTTATCAATTATGCTTTACGATATATATTCTTCAATTGATTGTTTGAGATGTGAAACTTTCAATTGAGTTATAATCATTGAGTCAAAGTGGGGATTAGATTTACAAAACATATAAGTGATTTTCGATGCCTTACCTTTTAGTTACGATCGATTTCTTTCAATTATTATGTATTGTAGTCTCTTTATAACAGATCACTTCAAAGTTAAATTTTATGTCTTTATTATCCTTTTAGTATTTTTGTTTTACTAACCTCTTTTGTCGAAAACCTCCTTGTGGATTCAACACCTCAACTTATACTATAATAATCGCGGTATATTTTGGGCGTAAACACATAGAAAAGAGAAAATCATGATATATGATACGAAGGGCATAGCTCGAGGATGTCATCAGGGACTCAAAAGTTCAAAAAGAAATGAGAACACAAGATTGGAAGCGGTCCAAAACAAAGCAAAAAAGGACCAGTAAGGCCAAATAAAAAAAAAATAGAAAAAGCATAGAAGAGACACGCAAGCCCAAAAACAAAACAAGGGCAAAACCTTAGCAAGACTAGCTAGTCAAACACCATATGGCACAAAGCTGCAGTGTGATCACAAACTTGGCCTCTAAATCAAGAGGCTGAGAACATACCAAGTCATAAATATTCGCTACCAACTTTTGACAAGTCTAACAACGTTGCTGAAACACATGATTGTTCTTCTCGCACTAGATAAAATAAACCATGGTAGAGAGAACCAATTATGCGAGCACATGTCAGAAATCCCTCCAGTGTTGAAGATGAAGAGAGGACCACTGAAGAAGAGAACTCTATGAAAAAGATAGCCATGTGATGAGACTCTTAGCTGACATCTCCCCCCAAACGAAAGAAGAGAAAGTGCAATCAAAGAATAGATGCTTGTGCATCTCAATTGCCGAACCACACATAACACATGCTGAGGAGGATAGAATACCATGACGCTAAAGACGATCTATAGTATACAATCAGCCTAAGGATGCCAACAAAGGATAAACAAGTGTCTAGGGACATGGTGAGTGAACCAGAGAAGATGATGAATAGAGTTCACTTGCCGTCTAGTCTGCATAATATCCCAAGCCAAGTCAATGGGAAAGGCACCTGAAGAATGCCCCTTCCAGACGTGATTATTCGTAGCCCCAACTATCAGACGAATCCTGACTAAGTCACAAACCAATTGAAGATCTAGCCCTCTAGATAAAAAATCCCAATCGCCATCCTAAAGAATATTCGAGACCCTGGCATCGGGAGGTAGACCCATAGATGAAAGAGTCCTGAAGGAAAACAGATCACATAGTCGCCCGTATGGTAAACAATAATCCTACTAAAGAGAGGTATCCATGTCATCGCCAATACAAGCGACAAATCTACCCGTACACCAATCCCAACTAAGAAGAATCTTCTTTCATGGCCAAGAGGCTCCAGTCATAACCTAAACTTGCCAAAACGATTGACCTTGAAGAGGCAAAAGACCAAGTGAAGGACTTGTCTGAGAGCAACCTTCAAATATGCTTTAGAATAGCTACTTTGTTCAAATCCTTGACTTGTTTGATCCCCAAACCACCATTCCACAATGGATAATATACTGAAGTGCAGGCTACCTGTGGCTCAGAACAAGACAAAAAAGTCCCTTTCTAAAGGAAAGCAACTATAATAAACATGGTGAACTAGTAGACCTAGATAGAGAAGAGCACTGACTTGATGAATTGGAGTCTGTCAGCGTAAGTTAGTGTCGCAAACGTCCATAACCTGATCCTGGACAAATCCTCTCAATCAAAGGCATACAGTTAGAGAATTGCATTCGAGTACTAAACAGAGGTACCCCCAAATATCTGATCGGTAGTGTCACAACTCAAAACCCTAAGATAGCCTGTAACTCAACTCGTTCTTCCTCACTAACTCTTGAAAAGAAACATGGCTCTTGGCTGAATTGGTAACCAGCCTTGAGAGCCTTGCAAACTTCTCCAAAGCATCTCTAACCACATGTACAAAACTCACATCCGCCCCACAAAAAACCATCAAGTCATCAGTAAAACAAAGATGGGCTTACACCGTCAATGGAAACAAAACCCAGGCCTCTGAGCAACCTCCCAAAAAATACCACTTAATCCCTCTATAGCCAACACAAATAGGTACCGTGATAAAGGATCACCCTGTCTAACTCCTCCAGAAGCAATAAAGAACCCATGAAGCTCCCCCTTCAATGTAACCGAGAATGCGTAGAAGACAAACATATCTCAATCCATTGAATCATACACTCTGAAATATCGATAGTCCGTAACCCCAAAAGAATGAAATCCCAGTTGAACGTATCAAAAGCTTTAGATATATCCACCTTTAGAGCATAGCGAGGTGGCAAAATCCCAAGATGGTAATTATGCATGAGCTCTTGTGTCAACAAAATAGCATAAAAGATCCTCCTCCCCGGAACAAAAGTAGACTATGAAATCTCAATCACATCAGGCAAAACCGCTTTAAACTGATTCACTATCACTTTTGAGATGCACTTATAAAGCACATTACAACAAAAAATTGGTCTAAAGTCACTTGTGGTCTTCAGACTCTCAACCTTGGGAACGAAAGCAATCCTAGTAGCATTAACACACCTAGGCATCCTACATGTAGTAAATAAGTGTCTCACAACAGCTTTAAACTCCACACCAATAATCCCCAAAGCCTCTTAAAGAATAGAGATGTGTATTTATCTGGCCCAGGAGCTTTATCATCAGGAATAAAAAAATAAAGCCATCATGATCTCATCATCAGTAATGAGGCACACCGAAGAAGGCATCATCTCCTTAGAAACCTGCCCAGAAAAGAACCTGGAAGCATTCACAACAGAAGGCCAATGAAAAGCTGTAAGGAGTCCTCCAAGAAACCGCACCACCAATCAACCCAAATCACCCTGACAAGTAAGCACCGTGTCATCCTCATCCCCAAGCCGATGAATCCAATTCCTGACCTGTCAATGCACTAGAGACTTGTGAAATAACTTAGTATTCTGATCCCCTAGAGAGAGCCACGGAACTTTAGATCTTCGTCTAAAGAAAGCCCCCTCATCTTGACAAAGCCTAAAATACCTCTTGCATAGATCCCTCTTAGCTAAAATACACTCTGAAAATGGGCTTTCATCCAAAGTAGTTTGCATTGCAGCCCACTAAGCCCTAGCCTAAATAGCCCTACTAGAAATGTGACTAGAATCCTGGCCATGGAAGGTCACAAGCTCACGCTTCAGCATACCTAGCTTCTGTGTGACTCTATACAAGGGGTTGCCATCTACAAGCATATCCCATATCCTCTAAAGAACCTCCAAAAAGTCCTTTGGATCAGCTCAGAAATTCAGAAACTTAAAAGAAGTGGAATTAAAGGGAAAGTTTAAACCAAAATTAACTTGATATCGTAGAAAACAAGATTCTCCAGCCAATCATCTATAGCCTAGTGAACTCGAGTATGGTATTCACAATAACAAAAAGTAAATAAATAAATAAATTATAGATGACGTACAACCAACCTCAACAATCAAACTGATCGTACAACCTGATTTAGCACAAAGTCATTAGGTAAATCTCACTTTATTTATTAAAAATTTTTTCATTTTCTTTTCATTTTTACCTATGAAATCAATTTTTGTCACATCAAATTGTATACATTTAGTTGTATACTTATAACTACTCTAATAAAAATGACATGAAATAGAAAGGATGTTATTTCATTGGTTGGCTTTACAAATTATAGTGACAGGATACGTTGATCCCGTTTTGTTAATTTATTGGATTACATCTCTTAACTAAATTGGAAACAAATAAACAAACAGACAAATGGAAGATATAGTTTAATTGGAAGTGAAAATATCTTTCTAAGATATTTTAATTCAAACGACGTTAAAATAAGGAAGCATGATATTATTCTGATTTATAAATTTAGATTAAGTGTCTTGCAACACTTAATACTACAAAAGGCATAGAAGTGCCAATTAATCCTCTGTGCCACTTGGTTGTACTATTTTCTTGATAAAGACTTATTAAGTCAATTTGTTGATTTGGTAAAATTATTAATGGATAACGATACACTTCTCAAATTCTATCCCAATTTTTGTGTCCTAGATTATGTGTATTTAATTAATGTTTGCTTAGTGGATAGTGTGATGATATAATAAATGATATAGTAGCTTTAAATTTATGCCTTGCCAATTGGAATATATGATTTTGGGATAAGTCTTTAAGATATGTATCACTACTCTTATTTAATTACACAGTGATATATAAAAATAGGTTTATTAAAATGATGAAAAATCTGGCTTAGAAAAGTTAGGGATGGGTGTAGAAAAGTTAGGGAGGGAGAAGAAATCCATATTAAAAAAATATAACAAATAAAAATAAAATTTAATTTCTGTTAAATATATGGCAAAGCATGAATGGATCGATATGCATAGGCACACCTAAGTTTTTCTCTTTTATTCTTGACTAATGTACAGCAGTGGATGAAAGTGGTATAGGAAGATAAAATTATTTGGAATCTGTTGCACCTAATCAAATATCAAAATCGAAGCGTAATGGATGAAAGCGATACACGAATATAAAATGATTTGCGATCAAACAAACATTATATTACTATTCACATGCGACATATTGCAAAGCAGCATAGCCTCAGCTTACTTTTCCTCTTTTCTTGGCAAATGTACAGCAACGGATGGAAGTGAGATACCATTATAAATGATTTGCAAGCTAGTAGACCTACCAAAGACATAAATCAAAGACAAAGGGCAATGGAGATCAACCACTTGAGTTTACTCGTTTATGTGAGTCTGTTCCTGTCAGCAGCCTTGATCAATCTTCTGCTAAGAAGAAATCAGTCCAGAAATTCTAAACAGCGACCACCAGGGCCTCCAGGTTTGCCAATTTTAGGAAACATCTTGGACCTTGGAAGCGTTGCCCACCAGAACTTATACAAGCTCCGACCAAAATATGGACCTGTAGTTTGGTTGAAGCTTGGTTCCATAAACACCTTGGTGATTCAATCGGCCGAGGCTGCCTCCGAACTCTTCAAGAATTACGACAACATCTTTTGTGACCGCAAGTGTCCGGATGTATGGACAGCTTATCACTACGGTCGGGATACACTTGGACTTAGCCGATATGGCGCGTACTGGCGCGTTCTCAAGCGCATCTATTCTACTGAGCTGTTTTCGACGAAGAGAATCAATGAGACGGCTTCCATCCGGCGAAAGTGTATCGATAACATGGTACAGGGAATTGAGAAGGATGTGGCGGCAGCAAAAGCTAGGGGAGAGTCAGGTGAGGTGAATTTGGCTCACTGCCTATTCGTGATGGCTTTCAACGTTGTTGGCAACCTTACGTTCTCACGTGATCTACTAGACTTGCAATCAAAAGAAGGGCTGGAGTTCTTTTCTGCCTTGGACAAGGTAATGTTGTGGGGTGGGAAGCCAAATCTAGCAGACTTTTTGCCATGGTTGAAGAAAATAGATCCTCAGGGGATCAAAAGAAACATGATGCGGGAGATGGCACGTATGATGAAGATAGTGAATGGCTTTGTGAAGGAGAGAGTTGAGTATCACAAGTTAACAAAAGAGAAGATCAAGGACTTCCTGGATAGTGTTTTGGAGTATGAAAGTGATGGAAAAGAAGGACCTGACAGGATCTCGCATCAACAAGTGAACACCATCATAACGGTAATCATATAACTTGATTGTACGATAGCAAAAGATTATTTTCGGATGGATAAACTCGCAAAAATTATCCCAAAATCATACATCCCGAATGATTCTAAAAAACATTAATTAAATTGTATATATAATTCGAGATGCACATCATTATGGTTTTCATTAATTTGTGAATTAAACATTAACTCCATTGTTGTGTATAGGAAATGTTCCTTGCTGGTTAAGAAACTACAAGTACCACCCTTGAATGGGCTATGACTGAGCTACTTCGAAACCCTGAGGCCATGAGAAAGATTAAGGAGGAGCTTGACCGAGTTGTTGGACCGAAGAACGAGGTTGAAGAGACAAACATTAATGACCTACCATATTTGAAGGCTGTTCTAAAGGAAACTTTTAGGTTACATCCTCCAGTTCCACTACTGCTTCCGCGGAACGCATTACAAGATACCAAATTCATGGAATATCACATACCGAAAGACACACAAGTTTTCGTGAATGCATGGGCAATAGGAAGAGATCCGGAGTATTGGGAAGATTCCTTGTCTTTTAAGCCTGAGAGGTTTCTTGGATCAAACATCGACTTCAAGGGACAGAGCTTCGAGTTGATACCATTTGGAGCCGGAAGAAGAATGTGCGTGGGCATCTCTTTGGCTGACCGAGTGCTCCACCTTGGTCTTGCCTCCCTGCTTCATCATTTCAACTGGGAGTTACCCAAGAATGTAACTCCAGAGACTATAGACATGAACGAGAGGGTAGGTTTATCTCTGCGAAAGCTGGAGCCCATGAAAGCCATACCCAAGAAGCGCTTCATTTGAGAATGACTATTGTGATCATAATCTAATTTCAAACATTCCGACATGGAAAGATTGGCTCGCAAATTTTATGTCACCGTTTGGCTTTTGTATTATATTTCTGCTTTATTTAATATGAACCAAAATACTTGTAACACACATTATTTTTCCAAGTTTTTCCAGCATTTAACTTTGTTTAGTAGACTAGAAGATGACTCATTGAAAATATACTATTGAAAATTTATTTTAAAATTGTAACAGACCTATGGAAATATCAATGCGAATCATTTTCTTCACCTATATTAAATAAATTTTTTCATTATATTTTAATGTAATTAATCATACATATTAATATATTAAGTACTTAACCACATTTGTTTTAGTATTATAAGGATAGTTACCTAATCATTTTATTTTAAAAAATAAAAAACAAAAATTGTGGTGTGTTTAATTTGGAAAGAGGTGTGAAGCATAACTTTATGTCCCACTTTAGAACCCAAAATATTATGTAATGGTTTTAACAATGAGTACATGTGATGACACAACAATACAATTCAATTTCACTTTATGTTGGAGAAGATAATTTTGAAAATCTAAGGCTCCACATGTACTTCGATAAATAAAAAGACCCAAAATTTATAAGATACATTGATAGTTGTATGGTATCCCTAGGCAACTAAGGTTTGGGAAGATGGTTAATCATTTATATTTATTATGTCTTATTTTAATTAAAATCAACATAATTCAAAATTAAATACAATTTTTTTATTCCAAATTATAAAAATGTTGGCGTTTTATTTCCTTTAAAATTACTCTAAAATTCCAACAATCACTTTTAGATTATAATTAATCTATATTATTTCAAGAATAAAATTCAATTATTACCTTAAACTCAGAGTTTTAATATATATCTTCTACATTAAAATCTTATCTTTTAACCTTGTTATTTGTACACTATCTCATATTCTCTCTAAGCTTAAAATAAAAATATTCTCGTAACAATGTCAACTTCCAGCAGGTTCTATTATGTTATTTTACCTTCACTTTTTTCTACTTGGCAAAAGGAGGTACATTCGGTTGCATACGATACAACAGAAAAAGTCTCTAGAGTTTTTCAGTAGTTGAACAAATTTGGTCAGCAATCATTCTCATAAGTTAATTATCATATCAAATATGAATGTCTTACCCAGCCCGATTTTTCAAATACCAAATCAATAAAGAAATGACAGTATTAATTATTTATATTCAGCAGATAACGCAAGGCAACAAGCATGAATGTGGACAAAAAGTTTGCTACACCTAACTAATCAATGGGATCAAATTAGATATGTTGATGACACCTGCCATTAATTAACTATTAGATTTGGGGATCTGATCCAAATTTTAGTCGAAACATCAGTGTATAAATTAAGGCAAGCAACAATCAATTTAAGACAAATGGCCGTGCTAAATTGACACTCAACAACCTAAATATTATATTTAATTTAATTTTTCGTAAGCATTAGCTCAAGTCTCTATGGCACTGACAATGAAGGCTGTAGATCTATTAATTAATTGATTTACATGTACCAAACGTATAATATATTATAAAAACTTAAAACATTTTCATAAAATCACTTTATATTAAGATTATGCCAAAGGCTTATTTGGCAGTGGTCATTCCACCTGTAAAACAATTTAATAAGTTGGAGAATATAGCTCATTCGCAGGGAACTTGGAAGTGTGTGGAAAATTATTGTCAAAATTTTTTTGAAAAGTTTGAGGTCACATAGGATAAAGATGAAGAAAGCTAACCTTTTTTTGTTTGTGTATTTTAAGTTTTTATTTTCAAAATTTGAAAAAAATATGTGATTGATTTTTAATTTTTTTAAATTTAAAAAATAGTATATAGTTGATATTGATTTAAATACATTAATAAATATATATATGCATCGTAAAACTATAAAACTATTTTTAAAAAATGGAATCAAACAAGCTAAGGTTCTCCTTTTTGGATTTTGTTGGGAAACAGTTCTAATAGGATAGTTTACTCGATTGAAAATAGATAGAAAAATGGGACATAGAAACTGAATATGTAATTATTAGCTAGGCTTTCTTCGCATGGTTACTCAGTGTTGCCCTCAGGCATATATTGTATTTCTCTCTTTTGTTTCACTCTCAAGATCTGTACATTGTTGATATTGAGCACTTGATAAGTTTTGGTTTTCTGCAGTTAACAATTTGTGCTAGATCGTATTATCCTTTCCTATTAAAATAACGGTGTAAACTACTGATTAATGAGATTTGTATCATGATTTTAAAAAAATTAAATAGAATAATCCTAATTACTTTATACTAAACAAAACATAAAAATTTATAATGGGCATTGATGAAACCAGGTCAACTTCCAAAACTTCAACCTTGTTCAATTTTTTTTATCATCATTTTATTTTTAATTATTTATTAACTTATGTTTTTAAATCTTAATCAGCTTTTTCTGAGTTAATTCTACAAATTCTACAAAAATATGGGAAAATAACTAAGTTGGAGGGATTGCTTTGAAATATAGCAAAATTCTAATTTTTCTTTTCTTACGATTTATCCAAAAACTCCTTTAATTTCTTTTGATTGTAACCAAGTGTTGTGAATATTTATAATAAATCTAAATAAAATAATCAAATAACAACGCATTGAAGAAATAATAAAATATAAAGTAGATTAACATAACAATAAATTAAATAAATATAACAAATAAAGAGATAGAGAAAGAAATATATGGCTTGAGCACTTGGGAGGCATGTCAAAGGCATTGTCCTAAAGCCAAAGAGTCCTCCCCTCGTGCGGGTCATATCGATACTCAAGGGCTCAAAGATACAACCCAGTGCTCACAGCCTATCTTCTCGATGAGCACGATCACCAAAAGAAAATAACCTGTCTTCATGTGTCGCGTTTGCTCAAAACATAGAAAATAGTTAAAGAATATTCACCTTCTAATGTTAGAACCATGAGACTCCTTTATATAATAATCTCGTAGCTTAGGTAACTTATAAATTAATTCTTGTAACTCTCAAGCCATAAGTTCTTAATAAAAACATGAATGTTACAAATAATAAGTGTCGTAACTCATGTTTTTATTATACATGTAACGTATGAAATTAATCTCAAAATAAATTTTGTAACTTATGATATAAATATTTGTTTTAAACCTTTTATCTCCGATAGTCCCCACAAAAGGTTTAAAACTTTAAAGCTTTATAAAATAAAATATTAAGATAGAAATACTCATAAAATAAAAATTAGCCATCACGACGCTCTCACTTAGGTGAGTCCTCAAAAGGTATATGTGACCTATACCTCACAAGAGTATCTAGCCTTTGGACTCATTTAGGATAAATATCTTCCTAACATCACATATAACAAGCACTTTGCCATAGGGATGAGCAAGATCATATCTCCTCTAAGATATGTCATTATAGTTGTGCTTAACAAGTCACGCAGTATGGATTGCTCCTACCCATTGAACCTCCTTCATGGGATCTCCAATCACAGAGGTTGGATTACTTCCCTAGGTGACTCCCTTTGGGCTTAAGTACATCCCCCTCGACAATTTAAATAATTAATTAATTAATTAATTAGCATGCTGAAAATCTTTATAATTACACAAAATCTCTCATTGATTTTATCTTTGAGAATTTATTCCCATTATTTTGATGATTGCTTCTAGTAGCTCTCTTAAATAATATTAAATATTTCATACAAAAAAAAGTTAGAGAGCATAAGAATATCAAAGGGACAATAAAGAAAATTGAAGGAGCACTTAATCACCTCATAAGTAATAATATTTTCAAACTCATACACAAAATTAATAATCATTTAATAATTTATAATATCTTTTTTCTCTCAAAATATCATAAAACATTAACAATCATCAAATAAAGAAAACCCCACATTAAGTAACATTTTAAATACACTAGTAATAACTCCATAAAATATTAATGCACTAATTTGTTAAATTTTAAAACTCATCAAAATAATAACTACACTCAAATCATTGTCATTTTAATTGTACAAAATTAAGAACTAAAATATGAAACCGCTTAAAAACTAGAAACCCCCACATTAAAAAATATTTTGTCAATCCTCACATTAATAAGATATTTATTGCTAAAACTGTAAATATAATATATAACTCATATATGTATTTAATAATAATCAATTAGCATTTATGCTATTTTTTCATTTAATACAACCACATAAATTATCATAATAATCTATTAGTCTTCTTAACATACTCTAGTAATCAATTATTTAGATGTTATCATAGAAACTATGAATTAATAGCTCACCACCTTGCATATAAGTTTCTAATAAACACATGAAAATTTGTAATAAAAAATTTAATACATGCAAGTAACATACAAATTGAATTCTAAATTAATTTATAACAATATACAATAAAGATCAATGATTATCTAGCTCTAAAATAATGACACTCTTAATTAGTAACCTATAAAATTAATCAAATCATGAATAGTATGTAATAGATATTAGTGGTAAGGATTTTGATCACTGAAATATTTATTAGACTATAATAAAACTATTAAAAGGTCTATATAATAAAACCACTACACATTATAACTCATTTATATTCTTTAAAATAAATGAGAAAAATTTGAATAACCGATCACATACTTTCATGTCTTTAACTTAATAAAGACATTTATTTATACGTGTTGTAAAATAAAGCTTTATTTGAAAAGAAAGTTACACATTGAAGCCACCAACTCTCTAACGCTAATAAGGCTAGATCTGCAAGATAATAGCAATCATCATGTATTCACTATCTAAAGAAGCTTCAAATATGTGAAATTAACTCATATCATACTCCAAACTAGACATTCATTTTAGTTCTTCATTGCAAGGAAAAATAAAAAAATTTATACACGCAAGTATATATCACAATATAAACTAGAATAATTCACTAATCATATATAGCATAGTAAGGCTAGCTATATTCAAATTATGAACAAAAATATAAAATATGATAGAGCAAAGATCTACAACATACATTATATAATAAACAAACAAATAAAATAATTAGCAAAATCCATCACACTTGTGATCCTCTCATATTCATTAAAATATAAATAAAATATAGATGAAGCTAATAGCTATATAGATACTTATAGTCGTGGATCTAATAAGAAGTAGAATGTACAAACTATTATGAAATAGTTTGTGCAACATAAGCAATCAAAAAATAGAAGCATAAATATATGCAACTGATTAATATTAACCAAATAACTAACCAATCATATGTGATACTCTTTGGCATTAGATTGTTGAGAATATTTATAATAAATCTAAATAAAATAATCAAATAACAACGCATTGAAGAAATAATAAAATATAAATTAGATTAACATAACAATAAATTAAATAAATATAACAAGTAAAGAGATAGAGAAAGAAATATATGGCTTGAGCACTTGGGAGGCATGTCAAAGGCATTGTCCTAAAGCCAAAGAGTCCTCCTTTCGTGTGGTCATATCAATACCCAAGGGCTCAAAGATACAATCCAGTACTCACAGCCTATCTTCTCGATGAGCACGATCACCGGAAGAAAATAACTGGTCTTAATGTGTCGCGGTTGCTCAAAACATAGAAAATAGTTAAAGAATATTCACCTTCTAATGTTAGACCATGAGACTCCTTTATATAATAATCTCGTAGCTTAGGTAACTTACAAATTAATTCTTGTAACTCTCAAGCCGTAAGTTCTTAATAAAAACATGAATGTTACAAATAATAAGTGTCGTAACTCATGTTTTTATTATACTTGTAACGTATGAAATTAATCTCAAAATAAATTTTATAACTTATGATGTAAATGTTTGTTTTAAACCTTTTATCTCCAACACCAAGTTCAACCACACTAATGAGTTATAACAAGTTGACAAGCATCAAAATTAAGAGAGGTTTTGAGTTCCAGTCACCATATGCAAGAACATATGAGATCCTACATGTAAGGGAGCTCTTTAAAATATACAGCTAATTATGCTGAGTCTACACCTATTAGGCATACAATGGTAACTTAATAAGACATCATGAGCTGGAGGTTCTACTGTTGTTTCGTAGGATTTAGGACGTTCAAGGTCATGTCATTTTGCTATTTCATCTACTTTCTCCTTTGAGTACTTTTTGTTGTTTCTGTGGTTAAAAGCTTTTTGGTCTTTCTCCATTTATTACGAGGCACACAATTGTGCCATGTATTCTATACCGTTGATTAATTTTCATGTATCAACATTTACCGCTTGCTGTGGGGATTATTTTGCCACATAGAGGTTAAATAATCATAGAAGAATGTATGTAAATCTGTTAGCAAGCATAAAGTAAACTAAATTAATTGCATTGTTTAATTAAGTGGGAGCTCATGGTGACTAATGTGATTATACAGTGCATGGTTATTGGTCAAATGCAAGAGGTCCATGATTGTGAGACTTATCACAAAGAGGATAGCAATTGGAACTGTGAAACCAGAACCAAATAAGGTGGATACAGGTTTGCTCTTAATAGTTCTGGGTCTAGATATTTGGAGCCGTCATAATTCTAGGTTGGTTTTGGGTCTCAATGGACCCATACTTGGAACTGAACCTAGAATCGTTTAAGACCTATTTAATTTTATATTATTATTATTATTAAATTAAACATAAATTAAAAACTTATCAAAACTAAGTATTTCTTTATAATTAACTTATAGTGTGTGTGTGTATGTGTGTGTGTGTGTGTGTGTGTGTGTGTGTGTGTGTGTGTGTGTAGAGAGAGAGAGAGAGAGAATTGTGGCTTTATTATGAATGAAGTATTCAATCTTTTGTTTATACCTAAATAATTTTAATTATATATTTAAGTAAAAAAATAAAATATTATAAAATTATATATATATATATATATATATATATATATATATATATATATAGTGATTAAAAAAATACAAGTGAATTAAAATACGATTAAATATAGGCATTGATTATACACGGTAAGCATACAAGCACATTGTTGAGTCTCGCTTTTGGAACAAAAAGAAAAAACAAATTTGCCATCAGCAAATGATGAACAAATTATAAGATTTCCCATTCTATCTTTTATCTTGGAAGGAAGTGTCTTGATGCCTCCAATATCAAGGAAGACTTCTACCTGAGTTTAAGGAGTTGGTTTGCTTCACCTTGAGGCCACTGATTTACCTGGAGATGCCACATTGCAAATATTTGATGAGAAGCTATCAAATAGGCCGAGGATCTTTGAGGAAAGCTTGGCAATGGAAGCAAATAAGGAAGATAAGTGATGGTGTGAAGTAAAGCTGATATTTTAATTTGCTTCATTTGTTACCAAGTTGATAGGCGTAGCTTGGTGGTGTGTGGGTCTTGTCTTGGAATGTTTATCCCTAACCTACCAAGTTCAAGTTGCCTGGTCTGCTTCATTTTTTTTAATTGCAAGGGATTTTTTTTCTTTTAGTTTGCAATTTGCTCTTTTAATAGTTATTTGTTTTTTCTTTTAATTTGCGTTGAGTTCCAATCTCCCACAATTAGGTTATGAATAATATTGCATCAAATCAATAAATTGATTATTAAAATAAATTATATTATTTACAAAACCATGCATAAAAAATTAGAAATTCATCATTTTAAATTCAAGAACAAGGGAACAAGTGAACAACAAAACAACTTTACATTACAAACTACAATACAATTCTTTAAATAAAAATTCATTACTTAAACATAATACAATTCACTACATAATTGATTACATAAACACATAATACAATTCATTACATAAATTCATAACATAAGCACATAATACAATTAACATAAACACATAACGCAAACAACTAATTCCAAAAGAAACTACAAGTCTATAATCCAAAATCCGAAGGAAAAAAAAAATTACAACTCAAACACATAATTCAAATATAAAAAGAAACTACATCCAAAATAAGTTTCAAATATAAAGAAACCACAACCCAACGAAGGCAAATATAGTTTAAACTCTAAACAGCCAAAAAGTACAATCCAACATATATAGCCCGAGCATATCAATTCAACAAGCTGACGATGTCGATGGCCTAACGGCTCTTCATTTGCATCATACACTTCTTCTTCTGTAGTTACCAACAATTGGAAATTATAGGAAAACAAAAAGGAAAGAAAAGGTGTTATAAATATGCATAGATCATAAAATATAAATTGAACATTGACGAGAATATCATACCATGTGACTAAGCCCATAACCAATTTTGAGTGCACATCAAAGCTTCCAATGTCTTTGCATGTAGTCTGCTAAGATGGGGACTTAAATGTCTATCACTCGTATGAAATGCAGACTCAGAAGCTATAGTAAAAACTGGAATAGACAAAATATATTTTACAATTTTAGCTAGCGAAGGATATTTGCCTACATTTGTCTTCCACCAACTCAAAATATCAAAATGGCCACTAGTGTGCTTCAATCATTGCTCCACCAAATACAAATCTAACTCATACTTAGTAACTGTATTACTAGTACAACCAATGTATGATTGATACTCTAAGTTGGACTCAAAAGTCATATCTTCCAAACCAACACTCGTAGGAACCTCACTCACTAATGACTCATCTTGTTCACTTATACCTACAGATACAGCATTCAGTTTGTACTCCTCTACTAAGTCATAAACAATGTCTTTGACATCTCCAACATACTTTGAAGCATTGTCTCCATAAATTTTTGGAAAGAAAAATTTGAACAATTGCATTTTATATCTTGGATCCAAGATAGCAGCCACTGCCAAAACACCATGAATGACCTCTCAATACTTTTCAAATTTTTCTATCATTCGTGATGCCATCTCTCTTAGTTTAGAATAAGGAGAATCACACCATTTAGTCAATGTCAATCTCAAGTCACAAATCAAAGCAAAAAAAACAAGTTGAAAGTGGGATATCTTGCATCTGAAAAACACTTGGGTCACCTTATAGAAATACTTTAAATGTCACATATCAACCTTGCCAACTCCCATTTTGAATGCGTAGGTAAAGATCTGTAACTTTTTTCACACATATGAAAATGAGTAAACACATCTCTATATTCCAATGCTGTAGACAACATCAAATAAGTTGAATTCCATCTAGTGCAACAATCTAATGCTAATTTTCTTGTACAAGAAACTTTCATTTGTCGTGCTTCACTCTCAAATCTCTCAATTCTTTTAGGTGTGGCAGGACAAAAGGCGACACTATTTCTAATCTGATCAATATCATCTCCAAGCACATCTAACCCATCTCTTACTATAAAATTCAAAATGTGTGATTACACCTCATGTGAAATAATTTTTCTTTCAAAATATGTTATGAACACCCAATTTTTCTTTAAGTATAGGAATCAATGCATCATTTGTAGAACAATTGTCAAGAGTAACACATCACAACTTACGGTCGACAGTCCAATCCATCAAACAAAGAGCTAGCTCATCAGCAAGTGCTTTAGTGGTGTGTGGAGATGGAACATATATGAATATGAAAAATATTCAATAGTAAAAGTCAAACACTAGTTAAGTAATTAAGAAATTAAGTCTTTTTTTTAATGTATAATATTACTATGTCTCATATATGATAGACTTTCTAACCTCCAACACTCATCAATGAAATGTGCTGTCACGACCATGTATCTTTTTTTTTTTTTATTACTTGCAGTCCACATATCAGTTGTTATTCCTATTCTACTCTTACAAGCATCCATCATCTTCATGGTCTTTTCCTTCTCAATGTCATATATCTTAAAAATCACATTCCTTAAAGTGTTGTAACTCATAGGAACAAACAAAGGCTGAGCATAATACATTAACTCCCTAAAACCCTCACACTCAACAAAAGAAAGAGGGAGTTCATGCATTACAATCATTTTGGCCACCTTTTCCTTACAAACTTCTTTATGAAACGTTTCAAAAACTAGTTCTGATGAATTACTTCCGTCTTGCTTCTTTTGAAAACTCAAGAATTGTTGCTTGTTTCTGACTCTTACAACTTCCTAAATGGCTTGCCAAGTGTTTGGTTCCATCTGTACGGTGACTGACCAATGCAGCTTTGCAATGGTTACAAATAGCTTTATGTCTGCCCTCAATAATTTATTTTGTAAAATGTTCCCAGACCCAAGACTGTTTTAGTGGTTAACGATCCTCCTTTCTCTTTGTGACACCACGTGATCCATGCCCACGAGTGCCACGATCAACTGGAGGCCGCATTTTGCCACGTCCCGTATGTGAATTTGTTATAGAACCATCCTCAACCAAAACATGAACCATGTTGTCCTTAATATCTTGCCCCATTTGATTTTCGTCCATTGGCATATCATCATGAGAAGTATGTTGATCATTTGCACTGGATGTAGACATTATTTGTATATAACCTACAAAAATACAAAAACAAACCCATTTAGTCATGATATTAGCTTAGCTTAAATATAGATTTGACAAAGGTTGATAAAAGCGTTATCCAAATGAAATATGCTAGTGAAAAGTAATACTGAAACGATAAAAACTTGATCAAGAAAACATTTGAAAAAAGTTTAATCAAGGTAAGGGTTGAAACATATAAAACAGCTAGCAAAAGCAATAATGCGTGGATGAAGAATAATGTTCAGATGCTCATTGTGTGGAATATGTCCTAAATGCTCATTGTGTGGATTTTGTGGTAAATGTTTTGGTAAATAATTGGATTCAGAAGAATAAGTTCTGGTAGCTTTTATTAAAAGTTTCTCATCTTTATTTGGAAATTTAACTTTATTGATTATTCTAAGTATCCAGACCTTTCCCAAAGCAAACGATATGTTACACTTTTTAGCCTCGATCAACTAGCTAGCACGTCAATATACATGATAATTTCTAATCAAACGACTGATTGAGCTCTAATATAATTATTAATTTCAAAATGCTGTAGGAGTTAGTCTTAGTCATCTCAGATATTAACTTTTTTGAGTTGTTTTCTGATTTTAGAGGCAATAAATTCCGATTTATTTGAACTGTATGTGTGAAGTAATTAATATTTCCAAATGGAGTTTCAATCATCAATGACATAAGTAACAACTACCTACAATACATTAACTTTGCATTAAATTTTGTGATTTATGAAACAAAGACAGCAAAAATATAAATAACTCGAATTGGAATTGGCAGGTAGGGAAAAGAACAACAATTATGTCAATTAACATTGCTTGTGGTTCCACTCCAAAGATATTTAATCGAAATTCAGATTTAAAAGTTTGAGGGTTCAATTTATTATTGTTAAGAAATAATTAAAAATTTAAGTAAGTTGATTGTTGAATGACTGAACGAGGAATATACATTAAACTAATCTATTTTTTCGTTATTAATCAACTAGCTAATATTGAAACGTCAAGTAGTTACAATCTATAAACCATGGAAAAATACCAGGAATCGTGAGTTATTGCTTATGCGTGAGTGGTCGCAGCTGTCAGACATGGGTGGGTGATTCGGTGCTGCAGCAACCGTGGTGAATCGATGCTGATACTGCAGCAGAAGACGCGAACCAATGGCGGTTGTCTGTGGAGGTGAAGCTATGCAGTGTGCAGGTTAAGCGAAGCAGTGCAGGTTAGGCGACCGTGTCTCCATGGAGGCGAAGCAATGCAGATCAAGCGAAGCAGGGCAGGGCAGGTCAGGCGAAGCAGTGCAGGTCAGGAACTCAGGCGACCGTGTCATCGTGGAGCAGTTCAGGTGAAGCAATTAAAGACTGACGGTTGAAATGGTGAAGGAGCTTAACCGTAACTCAAGGCTGGGTTGGGTTGTGTTTTCCTTTTCCAGTTCAAAGGAAGATTTTTTTTTCATAATTTTTATTTATTAAAAATTATTTTAATAAATAAAAATTTGATATTTGAAGAGGTTAAGTTGGGCTGGGCTGATAACTTTTGGGCATTATGTGAATTAGAATTACGATATTAGTTTGGGCTGCTATTATAGATATTATTCAAATAGAATTAGATTGGACCTTAACAAAAATTTAATTAAAAAAATCATATAATTATGTTTATTCCGGGTAAGGCTCCCTGGCCCCTGCTCGACCCCAGGCTTTCCTTGGGATTCCTCTCCCCGTCCTCAGCCAAACTCTCAAGAAATTCAGGCAATTCCTCAACAATACCAGGCCGAGGATCCGAGTACCTAAACTCACCTAAGTAATTTTGACATTCCCAACAATGAATATGCATATAATGAGTCTACATGAGGTTGTTTGGGCCTTATTATTGACCCACTATGCTTCAAAAAATTCAAGCATCAACACATATTAAAAAGTTTAAAAATTACATATATCTTTTGGTTCTACTTCTGCTTAATGGTTCTAGTTCCAGTTCTTGGTTAATGGTTGTAATTCAGTTATGGTTCCAAAAAAGCAAAACCATGATAGTTCTGGGTCTATAATCCCTTAACAGTTCTGGTTCCTGGTGGGACCGACCTAGAAACCGACCAATTGCCATTCCTAAACAAAGTTGGTTGGTATTACATGTGATAATTTTTTATTAAGAGTTATCCCTTAAAAGAGACATAACTCCAAGGCCGATTTAGGATAAAAAAGGGCAAACTACCTTAGCATTCTATGAACATTCCCATGTCAAAGTGTTAGACAATTCAATGAAAAAGTGATCGTTATGAGAATTTCTAAGTCATTTCTCACATATTTACAACTCCCTATGGACCCTACCAACCTAAGGCGATGCTAATCAATTTGTAAACTTCCTCAATTATATGTTAATTAAATTATAGAGTTTTTTTAAATTAAAAAGGAAATCAATAAATAAATAAGAAAAGCTTGAAATGATTGTTAGATAAACTATGTAATATTTTCTCTTTCATGTTTAAATTGCATGTTTTCAATTGAAGCAATATATGACTGTAGCTACAAGCCGATCGCATGATTTTCCAAGAATCTTCTAGGAGCCTAATTATAGGTCTTCAATAGGACAATTGCCATTTCTTTTATCACTCTACATATCAAATATGGAAAATGTGAAAAGCATGGCAAGGAATTTTTTAGTATAAAAGTTCAAAATTCTCAAGTATATGAACGTCTCTGAAAAGTGGAAAGATATTGCAAAACTGTCATGTCTTCAGTTATTGACAACTAGGGCTAACTCTTAGGGTATATGTTCGGTTGCAAGATTGCAAGAAAGGAAAGTGGGTGAAAAGAAAAAATTGAGGGAAAGAAATAAGCTGGAGAGACATCTTCTTTTGTTTGGTTTGATATTGGAATAATGGATAGAAAGGAATCACTCATAAATTAATTGAACAAAAATACCCTTAATATTAAAATATTTATTTTCTATTATTAGATATAAAATTTTGCATTTAACTTTTCACATGAATGAATTAAAAATAAATAATTATATGTTAATTTAACAGTACATTTATTCTAAATAGTTAAATTATAATTTTCTATAAAAATAAATAATGTATATTAAATAATATTATAATATTATTAAAATATATAACTTTATTAAAATAAATAAATATTTAGTTATTTATTTAAAAAAAAGTCTGTAGAAACGATTACTGGCCACCACATTCTCCGCCGTTGGCGATAGTTGAGACTCAAGCGTTGGCGTCACAACCAACAAAATCGAGACCATTGACGATTGCTTGATCCTTTCGTGCAAGTTTTATCACCGAATAACTTTGTGTTTTGCCCATGCAGTGGGTATAATTTCTGGATCTGGTATTAAAATTCTTCGTTAACGTCGAATGGTGTGTCCCATGCCGATGAAATCACCATGGACAAGTATAGAATCAGCCAACGGTCACATTGGCACCGTGTGGGTGCTGATGTTTTGGCGGTCGTCGGCGATGTCAGTACGAATAATTTTTTTAGTTTTTGAATTTTTGAATTTATGAAAAATATAAAATTTTCAATTTTTTTAGTTTTTGAAAAAAATGAATTAATGAATTATATTATAATTAATATCTTAATATTTATAAAATAATTTAGTCAATTATTTGAATAAGGATACTTTTGGACCCATAAAAAATATATAACGTTATTTTAGTAAATTAAGATACTATTCTTAAGAAAACTAAATTTTTCTCCCAAAGTTGAGTGGAAAAAGAATTACTCATATTTTAGGAAACAGAATTGTAGACAACCCATTTTCCTCACTCAAATCTTGTAACCGAACACTACAATCCTAAGTCCTTAGGAATCCCAAGTCCTTTACCCCTAGGATTACTCTAACCAGGGACGGAGCCAGCGTAGGCCCAGCAAGGGCAATTACCCCTCGTGGGCCAAAGAAAAAAATTAAAATATAAATTTTTTCAATTATTAAAAATATTTATTGTTATAAATATATATACGTATATGTATTTCTATTTACATCTTATTTATCAAACAAATTTTTTTTTATATATTTTCTCCATTATCACTCATTAATTTGTTTTGTCTCTATTATTTTTATTTTTATTTTTAAAAAGATAAGATCCTTTTGAATTAATAAGTATAAAATTTTATTTAGTTATATTATTAATTACTTTATTTTATCATTTCTCTTGTAATTAGAACTTAAAATTGGTATGATAAATATTAATTTGTACACTAAATAATGTTGACTAAAAATATTATAAACTTTCTAAATTTATAACTATATTTTATTTATATTAATTTATTTTTTTATTATTGTTCAATTTTGCCCCCTCTAGAAATAATTTCTGGCTCCGTCCCTGACTCTAACCGAACGTGGCCTTAGATATATTGCTTGGAATGGCATCTGCCTTTGCTGTTGTGGTTTATATTAGTTTTAGTGGTATTTCATCTAATTTCTGAAAACTGGTAGATGTTGAATCGTTGATTGAACCTTTCTTCAAGTAAATTAAGAAGAACTTTGGTATACAGAACAACATAATGGTAATTAGAATGGATGCACTGAAGCTGCTTTCTATGTTGAAAAGACCTGTTCCTCGTGCTGCTGCAACAATTGGATATTGGCTAGACATGTTTCAGGTACTCAGGCCATCAAAAAATAATGCGACTAATCAAATAAGTACTTAGACATTTTAGCTTTATCTAACTAGTACGGGCACACTTCTCTAATCACAGTTTCTAACAGTGATGTCGATTTGTACCAACTCTGCTCTTCTAATGTGGTTTATATGATGAGGTCTGCATTGAAGACGTTTTGTGAAGGAAATGTTAAATATCAGGCACTAGCACATGTTCACAGACTCGTTCACCTCGATTTCTAAGCAAATAAGAAATGGGCTTCGTAATGAATGCATTGTCCTCTAAAGTACAGACACCTCTTCCTTATGGATTGAAGCTAAACTTTTATTTTAACTAAAATTTTATCGAAATTAGATTTTTATAATAGTCAAAATCCAGACACAAATGTTGGTTCGTTCCTCAATTCATGAGTGCGTGGTTTACATTTATCAATCAAGTGATATCTTCCCTTTAAATAGAGTTAATAGCTTAACTGTCATTTAATCATATTTGAGTTAAATGGAGTTAAGCGTAAGATTCCACTTATGTTTTCCATTTTTTTAAGTAGAAGTGGTTTACAATTGGTGTGGTGAAAGAGAGTTGGCAAACCAAATATACAACAGAAATGGAGAATGTTTTGTCACAACTCCTCCATGCATATGATTAAAAATAGACATCCACTCATTATTACACCTGAAGAAATTAAAACCATATAAATGTCAGAAGTTAAAATTTTACTTGTGACGTGTGCGATGGTTCAAATTTCCAGTGTGATATATCATTCCATTCCAACAATGAGATAAAATTATTTGTCCAGAATGGCAAAAATGTGGTTTGGGTCGGGTTAGGGTTGAAACCCAACCTACTAAAACCCACAAGAAATGTAACTCAGCCCAACGCACAATTGGGTTAGATTTTTGTGGGTCTTGGGTAACCCATACTCAAAGCATTGCCCATCTATCTCTTACATTCAAATTTAAAAATAATCAATAATATATCACTATTAAATTTTGTTTGTAATAAAAAAAATTATATTTTTTAAATTTAATTTAATTTTACTTTTATCATATTCAAATAGCCACAATGATCATGTGTTATTCCTTTGTAATTTGTAATTATTAATATTTAATTGTTAAGTATTTAAATGTTATAATTATTATAAGTAATTTTTCATTCAATCTCAATTATAGGTATTAATTAATTCCCTAATATAAATCAAGATTATATTAAAATGATGATATGATGAGGTTAAAGCAAATGATGATAAATAATCAAATTAATAATAAAGCTAGTTGATGACAAGATAAGGTTATGATAAACTGACGATTAACTAATCAAATTAGAATATGAATGAACATCCTTATTTAATTAAATTTATTATGGCAATAACCTTAATATCGAAATTGATTACATCTAATAAAATTTGTTAATTTGATCATTTTAAATATATGGTGAATAAGCTAATTCCTTCCATAAAATATTATGATATAAAATTTATCACTAATAAAAATTAATTTCCAAAAATCCAATAAATAAATTATTAATGTGAGATTTAAAAGTGGGGACAGTTATACGAAGCATAATAGAAAACTATATAGTAAATTGACACAAGAAGTTTTATGTGGTTCAGTTACATAACCTAAGTCCACGAACAGTTTGCTGTTGTAATTTAGTATATTTCATTTGTTTACAACTTTTAGGAATGTTTATAGTGGTAAACACGCTCTCACTCAGTGACCTAATCTTTGTAAAATAAATCTCTCAGACCGTAACATTAGCGACACTGTTAACTCTTTGACGTTGCTTACTTAACATTAAACTATTAAGAATAACTTAACATCCGATGCTGTTACAAACACATGTAAGCACTCAAGACCTTAAGCCTTAGATAACCTATAACCTACACTCTAATTAGAGGTTATAGCTTCGTACTCACATAAACAGTAATGAAGAATGAATAAATCTCACTCTCTAACTTGAACTCCTCGTAATAACACAAAATTGTGATCTCCATAGTGTAGAGGCAACACTATATACATTGTTCCTTATTCAGCTCAACTTGTCTTTCCTTCCCCACAAGAAAAAGAGTTATAAATTGGAAAGAATATTAATTAGGTACGATGGATAGTTGGAATCAAATATATATTCTTCTAAATTAGCTAGGATCATATATCAAGTCAATATAGAATCCACATGCTTTATTCCTATTAGACTAAGATTTCAACAAGTTATCCTAGTTTGATTCATCTAATTAAAGTAGTTGAGTTTTAGGTAACAATTTAAACAAGAAATACAATTGCATTGGGAATTAAATCAACGTGATGCTTTCTGTCATGATATGCTAGATTATTCAGTCACGTGTAACGCACATGCACATGGATCCAACAATTAATTATGTCCATAATTACATTAACTTATTAATTTATTATGCTAAATATGGGGTTATTAAACTAACACCTTGTAATATAAAATAATTCTACATAATAAAACTCATTAATCCATCCAATTATATGTATAGTAAAAAATTAATTTCTTACCTAGTTCATATTGAAAAATTAATATACCAAAGTTCAAAATTATTTTTAATATAATATAAAAAATACAATTATATTAATAAATAGTTTTTATTTAACTTTGATATTATCAAATATGAAAAAATTTAAAAAATCCACTGGAGGTGTTGCCAGAAGGTAGTCGACAACTGGTGACGTCGCCAAATTGATCAGCATGAGCCGACCTACATTTTTCTAGAGGATTTTGTGGCGTTTGAAGCGATGTATAGATGTAGTGAATAATTAAAGATCTAGTCATAACTGTGACTGTCCGTTGCTGCAAAATACCATTTCAAAAGCCGAAAAAACTCTCCACTATTGCTTAGACCAGTTGATTTTGATTAAGTTGGTGTGGAAGGGTGTCACCGAACGTGCTCTGGTGACAGTTTTCAGAGACTGATGGCCAATTGCTGTCTGACAATACCTCAGGTGGACTTTTTAAATTTTTTTACAAATATTATTAATTATGAGAGTTATAAAGTAATTATTTTACAATTAAAAAAATTTAATATGTATGGACATTCTTGTACTTTTATTTTTCTGCCCTGGTTAAAACTTTTTAAAATTTATTATCATTATAATACGTAAATTGTGGATACCGGCAACCCAACCCAACCTATTTGATATATTTATCAATGGGTGAGCCCATTTATAACCTACATGAAGATAAGTTTGGTTTTGACCTAATCTATATGGGTTGGAGCCTCATTGCCATCCCTACATTTGTCTTTGTTGTGCCGTCATATATAAACTATATGTGTTTTAGTTCATGTGAATTAACTGAGCAAAAGTAAATTAATATAAGGGCTATAATGGGATCAAACGAGTATGCGGTAACTGAAATGAAACAAGAGTCATTGAAGTTTAGAAGAAAAGTAAAAGTAAGAGAGGAGGAATAGATCGAAGAGAAGAAATTGACAACTGCATCTTTTATTCACGCAGGGGGAGTTTATATAGATATTTTACAACAAGATTTTTTATTTTAATTGGAGAAAAAAATCAAAATGATCAAATTTCCGCTCATTAATGAAGTAGAAATAAAATGTTGTAAAGGTGAAAGAGTCTTGTAAATTTCGGTCTTAAATGCTACCAAAATTGGCATCAATTTTGAGTTGCAATTGTTGACTAGTGGTCAAGGATGGCAAAATACTGGGACCGGTCCAGAACTGGATGGCGGGATCGGGTTTTACGAGGCCTGAGTGTGCTCTTGGTATCAGGCTCGGCCTACTAAATAGACCCGAGACCCAGGTCCAGGCAGAGCCCGGTTTTTGTCTTCGGCCCAGGGCCTGGACCAAACTCCAGTTTTTATTATAAATATATTAAATCATTTTATTTAATGTATAAATTATCTAAATTGAATATGTTTGTTTATATTATAAAATTGTGTAATGTCCAGCAAAATTCAAATTTAGTATTTTTCATTGTTTAAATGATGATTTAAATTCATAACATGTAAATGTAATAAGTCATATTTGTTGTAAGTAATTTATAAGGTCACAATATTTTTTAAAGTTTGTTGTGTGTGACGAGTTAATATTGTTTGACTATGTTTTGTTAATGTAAGAATTGATAAGGCTACTGGATGAACAAAAAGGGGGTGGACCGTGTTATGTGCGAAGCAAAACAAATAGAAATAAACAAAGAGAGTAAAACGAGAAAGGGAAAGAAATTTCTGCATAATGATACTGGAAAGAGTGTTTTACTCGGCCACTGGGATGCTCAATGCATATCAGCATTGCAAATTGAGAGTTGGTGACACGACCTGCCCCTAGCTATACAAGTAAATTATGTTTAAAACTGCGGACTATCGATTGTTTCTTAATTCTTGTCTTTCTCATGGAACAAACTTGAAATAATTCCCATTACAACCACAAATGAAATTTTTCAAAAAAAAAAAAACTATTACAACCTTAACACATCCTTGCACCATCACGTGGCTGAGCCTCTATACTTTCTAATTAAATCACATTTTGCTTTCACCTGGGAAAAAAATTTTAAAAAGAAAGAAAAATAAAACAAAGGAGTGAGTAGGGATAGGGATATATATGTAAATAAATCTAAAAAAAATGATATTATTATAAAATAAATCTTTGCTCTCTTAAAAAAAATAATATTTATAAACCATAACTTTTATATCATCTAAAATGTCATAAAACATTAAAATAAATAACTATTGAATGACTAAATTCATTAAAATACTTCTTCTTGTTGTCTATACTTAAAATAATAAAATAATCATCTTCAATAATATAATAAAGATGTTCTTGATGATCATGTTAAAACATTTATCCAGTTGTTATTGAAAACAAAATGTATAACTTTCCGTATAAATCTTCTTTAAAAAAAAAACTTATGTAACTCATGAGAAAAATTATGCTTTTGTTTTTATAAAACAATAAAAAAATAAAGCTGTTGAGAGTACATAAACTATCATAGTAAAATTCTTTCTAAAAATTTTGGAGAAATTTTATACAAATTTGCTAAGCATCTTTCTTTTATGAACTTTTCTTTTCTTAATTCATATAAATATTTAAAACTTGTACTGATATACTAAACAGGTACCCCTTAAGCTACATGATCCTACTTGGCGAGATTTAACATCGCACAGGCGGAGTTATCTGTACTTGGCGAGATCTAACATTGCACAGGCCTGCTATACTAGTCATACGCATGCGCAGAGCTGCCCCCAAAGGGCTAAAATGCCTAGATCACACGGCCCAAAGCCTCTATTTGTGTCTGAACGGGCTCCAAATGCCTCCATTTGTATCACTGTCTAAGTGATATGAATAACTGTTCGAGTATTTGGGTACTAGCTTAGTATAACATAATTGCACCTTCTTATTTTTATTAAAACTAATTTCATTTAAAAACTGCTTCATATTCTAAACTTTCTCTTTTCAAGCAAATTTATCAAAATCTGAAAATTTTATGCAAGCTAAAACTGAAAATATTTGTATTATTTGAATTAATCCATGACAAACATTTAAAAGGATATTTCTAAATACTTTAAGAAATCCTTGAGTCAAATGGCTATGAAAACTTTAAATATCAATGCTTTCACACTTTCTCTAAATTTACGAATTATAACTTTCTGAAAAACTAGAATGCACTTTAAATATAAAATCTGATTTTTTCTTTCTAAATGTCAAATCTTTGTTCAAAACTAATTTTGAAATTAAAATTCATGTCCACAGCCATTTTGAAAACTAGCCCTAAAACATATTAATAATTGAAGTAAGTATAACAAATGGATCTATCTACCTCCAAGAAATATAAAAGAAACTAACTTGAATTCTTCTAAATTCGCTAAAATTCTCAAAAATTCTATAAAATGTTAAATAAACATAACTAAGTAAATACCAAAACATATTTCTTAATTATCTAGAAAAATAAATCGTTTACTCTCTCTAAAACTTTCTAAAATATTTATAATATAACATTTAGAGAAATCATTATAACCCATAAAATAAAATACTTTTCCACTCACTAATTCGGTTGCATAACTCAGTTAGCTCGCAGTTGATTCCAAAGTCAATTTTCCACCTAGCTGGCCACATCTTTTACTCCCGTCACTCCTCTCCATTTTCTCTAGAATTATCCTTTTTTTTTCTTGTTTATATAATTTTGCTAAGGGCTGGGCTGATATGTGGGCTGGATTGACATAAAAGAATGGGCTTGGGCTTCTTGTAATTGGCCCAAAGAGTGGGTTGTTTCAATACTACCTTCTAAAAAAAAATTCGTTCTCGAAATTTGCAAAAGGTCTAAAGTGTCCAAGTGCTAGAACATATTCATGTAGTACTATATAACAATACCTTTATAATCATACGCTTTGAGAATCATGTAACATGACTGTTCTATTTCTACAATCACTACCAAGAATCATTTCAATAAGCTACAACCTTGATTTCTCGCAAGAGAAGAATTAGTGTCTGATTGCTGCAAGAATATTTCACCTTCCACGTGAATCAACATCTGTCTCTAGGTTAGGAAAACCAATTCCCAATTCTTTTGACTTATAAGTGTAACAACTTCTTTCTTAACTTCTTACATACATATTTTTATTTCTTAAAACTAATTAATGAGTTGCCAAATTGGCATGACGTATCCTAGCTATTGCTATCCTTAGGATCCGGACGCTCTAAAGGAAAGCAATAACCAGGATAAGTCATTACTAAAGGCAAACTCTTTATACTTCTACTGCACAAACTTGATAAAGCACTTGTAATAACTATAACTTATTTCAAAACTTTTCTTGAAACTACTCTGGGTGCATTAATGAAAATTATTGATAAAAATCTGACAAAGTTTCCTTTGCCTTTCAAAATTAACTAACTTGCAAATCATTTAAAAAAAATTAGCACTCCAAATATGCATTTCCATCACTCAACTTTTACAGAAAATCCCCATCTCAACTCAATCACCATAGACTTCTAACATAATATCATTAGTCCCAAACTCTTGAAATGCTTAGTTAATCACAAATCCAACAATAATAATTCAACTTCTCACTAATAACATATAAAAATTTATAACTATTATTGCAAAACATAATGTACACCCATTCATAACCATAAGTTGAATCAAATAACCATGCCAAAATCTATACAAGATAAAGAGTCCACTTGCATACCATAATGTATAGAATTGCATATACTTCTCTACGCACATTGTCAAACATAAATACATGCATATATTGAACTATCACTTGGAAATCTAACTTACTACCGTATAGCCCTTTTTGTCATATAAATAACATGAAAACGTCATAACTTATAACCATACAAATCCCTTCATTTCAAAACTCTCTCACATGATTCAAACCCTTAGTTAGGTCATGACATCGATATAGTTCCACTATCATAACTAAGCGAAGCCAACCTTATAGTTTCTTATTAAGCCACTAAAATCCTTCTATACTTCACTTATTTCTTTTGTAAGATACTTGTCCATATATGTCATATAAGTTTTGACTAAAGCTCCAATGACTCACTTATAACAATACACCAAGAGCATAAATTCTAGGCTCCACAAAAAGTACTTTCACCACCTCTAAAATCTTGATCACTATCCCATCAATAATAGAATCGATACTAAATACTTCATCTTCACTAATTTTTTTTTTTCATGTCACATTACTATGTAAAGATATGCTCTAGGCATTGTGTCATTATCATTCAATGCATGCTCATATCTCGACTTACTACTCTCAAAACTCAATGCTTCAAAGTAAAAGCTTGAATCATCTTATGTCATCATATACTACATATCATACATAACTCGATTGTCATATAAATTATCCAAGCAAATCATAAGTTTCTAAATTCCTCCTCAGTATACCTTGCATTCTAAAATAGCATATACCATGTAATTCCTCGTATTACAATTATTATAACTCAACTCTTCATACAATCTCAATTTTCATAATACGAAAATCATCACAATTCATAGCATTAACAGAACTCAAAAATTAAGCTATACATAAATCCTCTAATCCACAATGCTTGACAAAAGTATCTAGCCTTGTATCGAATATTCCTGTTCAAATCTTAACAACTCAAAATACTAATATCGAACAAATGGCTACATCGCAAAATAGTTAGATAAGCAACAAATTTCTAAGATAAGTATCTAACGTCATAACTAACTAATCTCTCTTTGAGCTACTAGAGCTAAGCCAATTTATTTCTCTAAGTATGTTCTTATGAGGTTGCCACATCTAAGCTTGATGGTGCTTACACAGACCACTACATCTTTCCAAAGCAAATACTTCTATCTGATATAGTAAGAGTCTACATAATCCTAACCATGCTCTGATACCAAATTGATATGACCCGTCCCTAGCTACACGGGCAAAATATGCCTAAAATTGTGGACTACCGATTGTTTCTTAACTCTTATCTTTCTCATGGAACAAACTTGAAATAATTCCCATTACAACCACAAATGAAATTTAAAAAAAAATATATAACTATTACAACCTTAACACATCCTTGCACCATCACGTGACTGAGCCTCTATACTTTCTAACTAAATCACATTTTGCTTTCACCTGGGAAAAAAATTTTAAAAAAGACAGAAAAATAAAATAAAGGAATGAGTATAAAACTCAGTGAGTGGGGATAGAGATATATTTGTAAATAAATCTAAAAAAATGATATTATTATAAAATAAATCTTTGCTCTCTTAAAAAAAATAATCTTTATAAACCATAACTTTCATATCATCTAAAATGTCATAAAACATTAAAATAAATAACTATTGAATAACTAAATTCATTAAAATACTTCTTCTTGTTGTCTATAATTAAAATAATAAAATAATCATCTTCAATAATACAATAAAGATGCTCTTGATGATCATGCTAAAACATTTATTCAGCTGTTATTTAAAACAAAATGTATAACTTTCCGTATAAATCTTCTTTTAAAAAAAACTTATGTAACTCATGAGAAAAATTATGCTTTTATTTTTATAAAACAATAAAATAATGAAGCTGTTGAGAGTACATAAACTATCATAGTAAAATTCTTTCTAAAAATTTTGGAGAAATTTTATATAAATTTGCTAAGCATCTTTCTTTTCTGAACTTTGCTTTTCTTAATTCATATAAATATTTAAAACTTGTACTGATATACTAAACAGGTATCCCTTAAGCTGCCTGATCCTACCTGGCGAGATCTCATATCGCACAGGTAGAGTTATCTGTACTTGGCAAGATCTAACATCGCACAGGCCTGTTATACTAGTCATACGTATGCGCAGAGCTGCCTCCAAAGGGCTAAAACGCCTAGATCACACGGCCCAAAGCCTCTATATGCATCTGAACGGGCCCCAAAGGCCTCAATCTGTATCACTGTCTAAGTGATCTGAATAACTGTTCGAGTATCTAGGTACTAGCTTAGTATAACATAATTGCACCTTCTTATTTTTATTAAAATTGATTTCATTTAAAAACTGCTTCATATGCTAAACTTTCTTTTTTCAAGCAAACTTATCAAAATCTGAAAATTTTATGCAAGCTAAAACTGAAAATATTTGTATTATTTGAATTAATCCATGACAAACACTTAAAAGGACATTTCTAAATGCTTTAAGAAATCCCTGAGTCAAATGGCTATGAAAACTTTAAATATCAATGCTTTCACACTTTCCCTAAATTTACGAATTATAACTTTCTGAAAAACTAGAATGCACTTTAAATATAAAATCTGATTTTTTCTTTCTAAATGTCATATCTTTATTCAAAACTAATTTTGAAACTAAAATTCATGTCTACAGCCATTTTGAAAACTAGCCCTGAAACATATTAATAATTGAAGCAAGTAAAACAAATGGATCTATCTACTCTCAAGAAATATAAAAGAAACTAACTTGAACTCTTCTAAATTCGCTAAAATTCTCGAAAATTCTATAAAATGTTAAATAAACATAACTAAGTAAATACTAAAACATATTTCTTAATTATCCAGAAAAATAAATCTTCTACTCTCTCTAAAACTTTCTAAAATATCAATAATATAACATTTAGAGAAATCATTATAACCCATAAAATAAAATACTTTTCCACTCACTAATTTGGTTGCACACTCGGTTAGCTCGCAGTTGATTCCAAAGTGAACGTTCCACCTAGCTGGCCACATCCTTCAACAAAGAATTAATCATTCCGTGTCCTAACATCATAAAAGCGCTAATCACATCATATTCAATTCATAATCAACTTGAATGTTTAAAATTCCAAATATCCAACTTCATATCTTAATCCAATCAATCCTAATTAACTCTTTTTTCAAACTTCTTAAACAGAGCAGTTCTTGTTCTCTGATTTTTAATAAGCAATTGACTTGTCAAAATGGTTTAAAATTTTATACAGACCTTCTACACATACATATCTAATACCATATAGAATTTCATAGCATTCTAAATTCATTAGGTACCTCAAAATCTTCATTTTCCACATACAAAAATCCTGTAAATTCATTTCCATAACTGACCTCTCCCTTTTGTAAAATACATGCTAATTTGTAATAAATTCCTAAAATCACAAAACTCTCTAGATTTAAATGAGACATAAATACAAACTCGTATCCCAAATTTCATAATTTTTGAAGACCTCTAGATACCTCAAATAACTTTCCCAATACTGATTTTCTACAGAAAAACTGAATTTCTAATAGTGAACAATAAAATTTGAAAATTCATATAAAATCGGGTACTCAACATTTTTTAGTGAATCCAACTTTAAATAAATCCTTAGGATGTCTATTTTAACATATATAAATTAAAGAATCAGATTCAAAGACAACAGACTACAGTAATTTTTGGAATATACACTGTTCACAGAACCTTAGATTTCATTTCAACATCTTAAACCTTAAAATTCACTAAGACAAACCATAAACATCAAGAAAAATGATCAGTTACCTTAGATAAGACTTCAATTCCATCTTGATCTTCCTTCTCTCTCTAAAAATTCTAAAATATCCAAATATCTCCTTAAATTTCAATTCTCTTGCATGAAATATACAAAAATAACTTAATATTGCCTTGGAATTATGAAAATCATCCGATTTTTCTTCTCCAACAGCCCCAAAAGCCTCTTCCCTCTTTTCTCTCTTCACTCCTGTCACTCCTCTCCATTTTCTATGGAATTGTCCTCTTTTTTTTTTTTTTTCTTGTTTATATAATTTTGCTAAGGGTTGAGATGATATATGGGCTGGATTGACATAAAAGAATGGGCTTAGGCTTCTTGTAATTGGCCCAAAAAGTGGGTTGTTTCAGTTGGTCCAGTGGTATAATATGATTTCGGCGCATGTATGGTAGCAGGTACCAAATTTTATAAAATAATTATTATATTATAACAATATTAATATTTAAAATATTAATAACTATTTCCCTTATAATTTGGAGTCTTATTGCCTAACTTGTTGTGTTCATTAATCATGCTAATTGTTTTGAACAATAATAACTTTTATTTTAGCTTGTTTGTGCTCATTGAATATTATTATAGGACGTGTTTTCAATTAAGTGTATATATATATAATCTTTTATGTTTTGAATGCCGCCGGTAACATATATATATAACACTACACGGGAGGGGGGCATATAATGCGCCCTTCTGCGGCGGTTTTTAAAAACCGCCGCAGACGTGTTTTGGAAACATGGTTCTACGGCGGTTTTACAAACCGCCCTAGAAAGATTTTAAAATTTCCCAAATTAAACCCTAAATCCCCCCCCTTTTCGTTCGATTTCCTCCCTCCCTATAGTTCTCTGCGGCGAAATCCCCCCCCCCCATTCGCGTGTCTCTCTTCAGCGAAATCGACGCCCTCCCCCTGCCGCTGCTGTTCCGGCGATTTCCCCCGCTTGTAACCGCCGTAGAACTTGCGATTTCCTCTCGGTCTGCATCGCGCCTGGGTCTCCCGTTGCGATTTTCTCTGCCGCTGTCTTCCTCCGCGCATTTGCCCCGCCTGTAAGTGATTTCGCCGTGATTTCCTCTCGATCTCCTCCCCCGCGTCTCGGTCTCCCTGTGCGAGTTTGTGTAGACCAAAATCGGCCCCCCACCCTGCCGCTGCTGCCTCCATTTCTCCTGCAGCTGGGAACGAAGCCGTCGTCGGTTCTGTGTGATAGAGCCGGTTTTCCATCTCGGTCTCCATCCGTCTCTCTCTCTATCACCAAATTCACCATCCATCGTCACTTCTGTGTGGCAGATCCCCCTTCACGTGACAGAGCGCCGGTGATAGGTAATGTGCTGTTTGGTATTGGAATTTTTGATTTGCTGAGCGATTTCTGGTGCGTTGTGCTGTAAGTTGTTGGGTGATTTTTGTGGTATTTTTGCCGATTGGAGATTGATTCTTTGGACTGTGGGTGTGGATTGGTTGTAGTGATGATTTGCAGCCGCATACGGCTATGTTAATGTCCGATTGGGTGTGGATTGGTTGTGCAATTGGGTGTGGAGTGGTTTGTAGTGATGAATTGGAGGAAGTCAGATAATAGTAACGAGATGTTTGTAGTGATGTATTCATTTCTTTTCTCAAACGTTTTTGTTTGGAATTTGTTTTTGTTTTGAATGAAATTGGAAATGAATGAACAGTTTAAACTAGTACCATTTAGATTCTGTTCAACTTTTGTATGTGTGTGTTTTTTCTCCATTTTTATTGAAATTGGAAATGAATGAACAATTTCCATTTGAACTATTTTTATGTTGGATAATTTGATACAAGAGTTCAAATATAGATAATTTCCAACAACATGTGAATTTTTGATGTAATTTTTGTTCTTATTGTTATTTTTAATTGTTGATACTAGACAGGACTACACACTGATACCAGAGCTTACATAAAAATTTTGACTAAACTGCACTATTGTGTTACCTTATTAGTTTACGGCTTGATATACTTGCTCATAAATGTTTTCATGCTTGTTACAATCCTTTATGGCCTGCATATGTTAGATTCTAGGTGAAAAAAGTACAAAATTACATGCACTCACATCCATAATTTAAACTGGAGATTGTAGCAACTCATGGTAAATTAAAGGTTTTATTTTTTCCTGTAAATAGAAAATTCTGTTTGCTTTGTTTTCAATATTATTTGAGAAAAACAAACTTATTTTCTTTACAATGAAAACGTTATAATAATTAATGATAAAGTGGTCTTTGGATGGACAACAATAATATGATCCTCAATCTTTAAGTGTGGTATTAAACTTACCTCTTTTCCTGTACTAAGTGCTCATTTCTGCACTAACCCTAACGCCACACAACAAATAGCATCTTTCATTCTCTGAACAAGCAAAGGTACTTCCATAGTCTATCTGCTGACTTGTTTCCATTTTCTTTTATTTTAGGATCTTTGGGACTCATTGGCATTGGATACACTGCTTCACGCATCTGGTATGCATTTCAAGGTTCACTGCATTTATACTGTACTTGTTATTAATTGGAGAAGTTGCTTTGCTTATTATTCTTTAGTCGTTAATAATTTTTTAGGTTGGTGGAACATGTACCATTTTATTGTTTGTGTTTGTGTTTTGATCCAAAATCAGCCCACTTACCCATGACTAAATTAGCCACAGCAGCTCACATTCCCATGAACAAAACCGGTCCAGCTCACTTGACTGAAAACAGAATTAGAGAAAAAAAACCCAAGCAAGCCACTACACCTATGTTAACTAAAGTAGCCCAGACCAAGCAAAGGAAACAAGAAAAAAAAAAAACCAACCCAATATACAAAGAAGTATCAAACCAGCCCACATTAAGAAAAGAAATTAGAGCAAACCAGCCTATTAATGTCCAAAAAAAGAAAAGAATAGAGAACCAGCCCGCTACACAAAGAAGAACCAAACCATCTTAGAATTTTATGAATGTGAATGTTTTCCAAAAAGGTCACCATGCCGCCGAAAAGACCGAGGGACACCTCTATGGAGAGTATAATACAACGGGAAGCAGAATCTCGATGACAGTCGACAACGTCTTCCCACAGTCAATCGAATGATGGAGGTACATCAACGAGTTTAGTTTTACGTTAAATTCTTTTCAATTTAAAGTTGATTAAACATTTGTTATTATATCTTTTTATAGATACGGGTGGTAAATCGGGTGTTGTCAAAAGACGTGGAGTAGCACGTACTGTTCGTGAGTGGGGTACAGGCCAGAGGTTGCACATTCAATTTAACTCTCAATGGCAACCAATAAACACAAACAAAGATAAATTGACCACCCAACTTGGAATCATAGCAAAAAATGGCAACATGGCTCCATTGACTTGTCCTCGGTGGCAAAATATGCCACCACATCTTTTGGATGCCATCTGGAAAGAAGTGAAGGTAATTCATTTTTAATAAATTCATACTTTACATGTATATGTATTTGTATCTCCATTAATCTATTGCAATTTGTTCTTGCAGGATAATACAGATGTTCCTGATGAGTATAGACCTCATTGTTTACAACATATTGGGAACCTTTGGCGAGATTGGAAAGCTCATGTAAAGAGGGAGTACTACAAGAAATATGATACGGATGAGGACAGGTTGCAATTCACTCCTCCTAGAGTTCAGCCAGATCAGTGGCCGATTCTTGTAGCTTATTGGGGAACAGAACAAGCCAAAGTATATGCCTAACATAACTAAAAAAGTGTAGATTTGTTTTTTTGTTTTGTTCATATTGCAAGTCATATTATATATATGTTAATATTGTTTATATTACAGGAAGCTGCAGAGAAGAATAAGGTAAATCGAGCACAACAAGTTGCACTTCATCGAACAAGTCGCACGTCATTTGCCCAAAAACGAGAAGAGGTAAGTTACACTTGTTTGTTTACACGCTTTTTAATTGTTCGTTATCTGCTTCTACTCTCTTTTAGTAGTTGTATTATTGTAGTTCTGATATTTTTTTGTTTAGATGATAAGAAATGGAGAGCAAACTGATCGCATTAGTGTCTTCGTGAAGACAAGAACAAAAAGTAATGGGGAAGTAGGTGATGATGAAAGTGCAGAAATAATTGTAAGTTCTTTGATCTTTTGAACTTAATTATTCATCCACTATTTAAAAATTAATTTTTGCTTAATACATTGTCATTATTAAGTTGTTATTTCTTTTCATTATGGTACAGAGCCAATTCAATGAAGGTTTGTCTCAGTTTTCACAAGACCAACAAACTCAACAACTGAGAGAAGAAGTATTTGGCAATGTAATGGGACCTGATCATCGTGGTTATGCTCGGACATATGGCTTTGGTCCATCTCCGACTGATGTTCAAGACACCAGCTCATCTGATATTCACTTGAGGGAAGAGTTGGGTAGTTTGCAGCAAGAACACAACAGCTTGAAGGAAGCACACAGAAACTTGAATGAAGCACACAACAACTTGAAGCAAGATCACAACAATATGAAAATGATGTATGATGAAGTCGTTTCCTTCCTGCAGGAGAGGTTTCCAGAATTTGCAGAGCAGCGAGCTACAAGACCGGTATTTACTTATCTTTCAAGTTGAAAATGTAGTTTTAGTTGACTCATATTTTTAACTTATGTTTCATATCTTTTTTTTATAAATAGGTCCCAGATGCTTCAAGTGGACATCATACTCGTTTTCAGTATGATAGTCATGGAACAAACGATCTTGATTCAAACCACGGGAACGAATAGGTATATAAATAAAAATATACAATTTGTATTAAGATTCATAATGTTACTTAATGATTATAATCTTGGTTACAAATTATTCTTGCAGGTTGTTTGTCAAGTTTTACAGCTTACTTCTCAGATGTTGAGTTATGTCGAGGTTGTTGATGTATATAATTGAGTTGTTTGACATTATATTTTATTATATAATGATGGACTGTATGGATGATGATTGAGTTATGTTTGGATTTCTTAAATTGTGATTAATCATTTTATGTGACAAAAATTGATATTTGATTTGAGATTGTTATATTGATGGAATGATGAAAGATACTTATCACAATATATATTTGTTTTGAGACAGGTTGTTGAATCTGGAAACAGGAAATAACATAAAAACAGAATCGGTTTTTTTTTTTCAAAAATGACCTTTTACGGCGGTTTAGACGTCCGCCGTAAAAACCAAATGTTTAAAACTACATCGTTTTACAAAAGTATTTTACGGCGGTTTATTGCACATTTACGGCGGTTCAAGAACCGCCGTAAATACACCCAATCAAAACGACGTCGTTTTACGTGAAGATTTTACGGCGGTTTAATGTTCGACGCAAAAAACGATCAAAACGGCGTCGTTTTACTTGCTACTTTTTACGGCGGTTACTATTTATTTACGGCGGTTTCAAGTTCGACGCAAATTTACGGCGGTTATAAAACCGCCGTAAAAGGTCCTCTTACACACACATGGCACTTCGTCGTGCATTTTTACGTCGCACACGAAAATCGCCGTAAAAAAACTTTTGCGACGGGCCAAAACCGCCGTAAAATCTTTTACTGCGGTTGTTTCTACAGCGGGCTTGAACCGCCGTAGAACCGCCGTAAAAATGTTTTTACGGCGGTTTTGGCCCGCCGCAAAAGGTTTTGAATGTTGTAGTTAAATAGCTTTTTATAATTTTTATGTTTTCCCACCACCTAAAGTACATGAAAGTAAAAGATATTAGGTACACATGTTAAATAAATTCTAGCTTTTGTTTATTTATTGTATGCCAGTCTAAAATATATCCAACAATATATATATTTTTAATAAAAGGCTGACTATTATATGTTTTTAATGCACTATTTGTTATTTGCCTTTTAATTTTAATGTCTATCAATTAAACATTTATTAAGATTATATAATTGCAACTCATTCTATAATTTCGGTGGCCAATTCAAATTAGAGAAGAGAAGAGAAATATTGAAAAATAAAAGAAACTTGTCTTCAAATCATAAAAAGAAAAAGATTGACTTGCCTTGCCTCTTGTTAATATATTGTGTCACATTAGCATCTTTATTCTGTCTCTAAATAATAATTATTATTATTGTGTTGAACTTATTTATAAAAGGTATATTTATAATTATTTTCCAAAATTGCATTTTCTTTGGTTCTCATTTTCTTTAATAAAGAAGTTCTATTGATGTTATAATAAAAATAGGATAATAAGTTAAATTAAAGACGACTAAAGAGACTGGTTGGATATGGTTATTTGGTTAAAATGGGATTCCACAGAATTGGATTCAAGTCTTACTAATGAACCAAAAAAAAAAAAATGTTTGAAAATTATAAGTTATACACCCGGGAACCGAGTAGGCCCGGCCTGGACTGGGCAACCTCGTCCAATGGCAGTGGTGGTAAAATTCATAGACCACTTGAAACAGGCCCAACATTATTTTGTCAACACGTCAACAAAATTAAGTCAAGTCTTTTGCCCACCTCTTACGTTTGGCAGTACAACTAGCCTCTCAAAATATTTCATCGAATTATTGGATCCAATACATTTACGTGCGAAAAAAAATTTTCTCTGCAACATTGTATCGTTTGCAGTAACGTCACTTTCCGCTTGTTCAGTCAAGTCTTTGCCCATATCTCATGTTTAGCACGACGCTAACTTGACAAAATATTTGCATTAGTCTTTACGACAATATTAATGATTCAGATTTCCATTCCCATCCCTTTCCGGCTTAATAAAAATTTTCTAACATTCTCGTTTCGTCTACCAAAATAACTTTCTGTTTGCAGCAAAGTCTGTCACTAAGCCAGCTTGACAATTGGCAAAAGCGACAGCGACAATACTCTTGCCAGCTTCAATCGATAATTAACAAGAATTGCATTGTGACTATCCGAGAAGTAAGGCTTTAGCTACGATGCATCAGTTGTACCGGTGCATCATTTTTTTAAATTTTTATAAATTTAATATAAAAGTTATAAATTCTTATATAAAAATCGTAAATATGAAAAAAGAAGTTGTAAATAAAAAATTGTATAATTATTTTTAATTTTTCGTAAATTAGTGTAAAAGTTGTAAATAATTATATAAAAGTCGTAAATTTGAAAAATTATTTATTTACAACTTTTTTTTTCACATTTACTATTTTTATATAAAGATTTACAACTTTCACACTAAATTTACAAAAATTTTGAAAAATGATGCACCGGTACTAGTATGACCCAGTAAGTAGCCATCACTTATGAATTCCATAATTTGCGGCATCAATTCAACTCCACATGGCATTCAATATTGACAAGGAAAAAGATGTGTCTTGCACAGTTATAATTACTATTTTCACAGCTATTCACTGTTTTGCTTCATATATATGTCTCAGTGGTGTTTTATTGATAATGATAATATTTTTATTTAAATTTTACGGTAAACGCTATGGAGATTATTTTGTAGTTTTCTTTTCTAAGTTAAAAAAGAGGCTTCATTATTTATTAGGGAAACAAATTATGTAAATAAATCTTACGCATGTAATATTGTAAAGATTTCGTGCCTTTAAAACTTTAAAAGCTTAAGACAGAAATACATTAGGAGAACATCCTTATATTTAAAATATGAAGAAATCATCTTTTATTCAGTCTTATAAAGTTAAAGTTCTATCTAGGGTAATATTATTGATTGATTTGAGCTCAACTATACCTAATTAAAACTAATAGTAATTAGGATAAGAATCTATTCTAAACTTGAGTATTTAAACTCGCCATTAAATCCCATAACCTTAATCAATAACCAATTCGTTTAATAACTTTTTCAAAACTCAATAATAACAATAATAATAATTGATGTTATGAGCAGCTTATTTTTCTTACAAGCTTCCTAGAAAAGCAACTAGCTTCATCGAAAAGCAACCCAATTTCTCTACTAGGCTTGCCCAGCAGGAAGGAAAAAGAAAAAGAAAAAGAAAAAAGTACTCCCACCTAATTGTGGCAAGAATTATGGCGTTACCCAAATGTTGGAGAAAATAATTTCAATTAGTAAAATTCTAATAAAAGTCAAGAAGAGGAGTAGCTAAAATCATTAATTCTTGTATTTAATTTCGGGTTTTCATAAATTATTAAAACAAAATTTTGAACTTTATCATATGTAACTACTTATTTTGTTCTTATTGTCGCTTATTGTATTGTACCTGATTCCCTTCTCGAGTATTAAAGATAAAAAGAAAATCAAATTAACTAGTTTTACCGAGAATTCTTTTAATAATTTTATGAGAGTTCGTGGGTTTGTGTTGCTTCCACGTTCTCTTGCTATGTAAATTTTTTTTGGAATATCGTTTTGTAGATAATGTCAATAGATCATAAAACAAAAATTCTATCTTATATTTCCAATTTAGTTATATATTTTTGCTAATGATTTCTTCCCCTTTTTTTTTATTTCATGAGAAACGTCATACAACTTTAAATTAAAAATTTTGTTTCAAATCAGTATCTAGCATTATTAAATAAAATCATAACAAATTTGTGGAATCATTGTCTCATGAGATTGGTCTAATAAAATAATATACGAATTTAATTGACCAGAGGAATGATAATATTAGACTTTACGTTTTATGATTTGTTCTGTCAATTTAATGTCATTAATGAACGTCGATTACAACTTTTTTTAGGATAAATTTGAAGACATTATATCAGTTAATATTATTTTATTTTTTAATTATTTTTTTACATTATCTAAGCACAAATTTTGATTTTTTCTATTACAAAAGCCTAAATTATTGTAAAATTTTTTGAGCTACAGAGGCCTGAATAATTGCAAAGGATGGAAAGCACATGTAGATTCTTGAGGATGTTATTGGCAACAATATCATGTAGTGTAGAAAAAAAAATTTCTAAATAATTTTTTATCATTAAGATGCCACTTGGAAGCAATATATAGTATGTGCAATGTAATATTTTGTTTTTGTAATATCAATATTTAAAATAATTCACACAACGAATGTATTTCTAATTTTTGTTCTTATCTTTTATTATAAATATTATATTATGATGGTTCACAATAATAATAATAATAATAATAATAATAATAATAATAATAACAACAAACAATAATATATAGTATTGTCTGCAAATTGCACCAAAGCCACTTTCTACTCGTTCAGTTGAGTACTTTTTTGCCGTTGTCTCATGTTTGGCATTAAGCTAACTGAACCAAACATTTGTATTTGTAACAACGTCTATATTAACTGTTCAGAAATAGGTGCCATCCCTTTCAAGCATTTATAAAAATTTTCTCAACGTCATTTTTCTAAAGTCAAGCCTTTTAATTTTCTCATCAGTAACGTTTGGTACCAGAACCAGTCAGTATGACAAGATTTCTTATTAACGGCCTACCTGGTTCTGATTTCTATTGATATCCCTATCCTAAAAAGTTTCTTAACATTATTGATTTCAGAACCAAACTCCTCTTTCCTTTTGCTAAGTAAGTCAAGCCTTTTGCCCATCTCTTACGTTTGGCACTAAACTAGCTTGACAAAATATTTCCATCAATGACAAATACTCTAATTGACAAATTCAAGCGGGAATTAAAGTTGCATGGTGAGCTGAGAGAAGAAGGTAATGCTGTGACCTGACAAAACTCAAGTGGTCACAACTCATCCTCAACTGAATAAGTTGTGATAATTAAGTTTAAAAATAAGGTAATGTTGAGAGTCACTCTCTTTTCCTATAAAAGCAGCTCAATTCCTCTACCCTGCTTTCCCAGCAACAAAATCCTCCTTCCCTTCCTGTCCTAAACTCGTAGAGAGAAACATAGTGTGTCCAGACAATATGGTGTTATCCATATATCTCTTCCTCTTAATGCACATACTTTCTATGCTAATATTATTTCGTCTTAGCTTCGCTAACTTCACTTCCCCTGTGCAATCACTCTGCCACGAAGATGAGCGTTTTGCCTTGCTGGAATTCAAGAAATCACTTATTATCAACAGTTCCGCTTCAACAGTTCCATATGCTTTTCCTAAGATTGCCTCCTGGAAGGTGCAACAAGGAAAAGGCGACTGCTGCTCATGGGATGGCATAAAATGCAACGAAGACACTGGTCATGTGATCGAGCTTGATCTCGCAAGTAGCTACCTGTGTGGTTCTATCAACTCTAGCAGCAGTCTCTTCCATCTTGTCCATCTTCAACGGCTTAGCCTTGCTGATAATCATTTTTCAGGAACAATTCCATCTGGTAATCTTACCCAGCTCAGTCATTTAAACCTTTCAAATAATGAATTCTCAGGTGACTTGCCAACTTCTATTGGAAATCTTGCTTCTTTAAAAGAACTTGATATGCTTTGGTGTGATTTCTCTGGCGAAGTACCATCTTTACTTGGAAATCTTACACAGCTCAGTTATCTGCAACTTTCTTTTAACAATTTTTCGGGCATAAATTCTAGTTCTTTTTCTTGGATCGCTAAGCAAACCAAGCTCACTTATTTAGGTCTTTCCGGCCTAGACTTAGTCGGTGAGTTTCCCTTTTGGCTTAGAAACTTGACACAACTTACTGAACTGAAAATGAGTCATAACCAGTTAACTGGTCCAATCCCATATTGGCTCACGAACCTCAATCAACTTTCAACCCTGATTCTCATGTCTAATCAACTAACTTCTATCCCACCTCAAATTGGGAACCTAACCCAGTTGAATGTTCTGGATCTCTCATCAAATCAATTACAAGGCTCTATTCCTAGCTCAATCTTCGCACTCAAGAATCTTAAGCATCTAATCCTTTTCTCTAATAATTTGAGTGGTACAATAGAGCTAGAATTGTTCCTTCATAAGCTCAAGACCTTAGATATGTTAGCTCTCTCATCAAACAATTTATCGTTGGTCACCAAAAACACCATCAACACTTGTCTTCAAAAACTGAAGGTTATAGGATTGGGCTCATGTGACCTGAGAAGTTTCCCAAAGTTCCTACAAAATCAAGACCAAATGGTGGCCCTCGACCTTTCCTCTAACAAGATAACTGGTAGAATACCTGGATGGTTCTTAAATGTAAGTGTAGGCACGTTAGCAATCTTGAACCTTTCTTACAATCTTTTTACAGGTTTTGACCAAAATCTTATTGTTCTTCCTTGGACTCAACTGACCCTTTTAGACCTAAGCTCTAATAAACTACGAGGGTTGCTCCCAGTTCCTCCAGTGTCTACCATTTTCTACCGAGTATCAAACAATAAGCTGATTGGCGACATTGGATTACAGATATGCCACTTGAATGATCTTCGTGTTCTCGATTTGTCTCATAACAACTTGAGCGGTGTACTTCCTCAATGTTTGGGAAATTTCAGTGGAGTCTTATCGGTGTTAGGATTACAGAACAACTACTTTCATGGGAGTATTCCTGAAAAATTCACGAAGGAAACAAATTTGAGGATGACTGATTTAAGCGACAATCTATTACATGGGAGAATTCCAAGATCAATGGCAAATTGTAGAAAGCTGGAATTTCTCGATCTTGGAAATAATCAAATCAGTGATACTTTTCCCACTTGGTTGGGAAGTCTTCCAGACTTACAGGTTCTCATTCTGCAATCCAACAAATTACATGGTATGATAACGCAACCTGAAACTGATGTTGGGTTTCATAAACTACGTATCATTGATTTGTCCAAAAATGAATTTACAGGTAATCTTCCACCAAAATACTTTGAGAGTTGGAATGCCATGAAAATTGACAAGGCAAGCGAGCTAGTATACATGCGAGATGATTTGTCTCAAAAGCAAGTTGTAGTCAATTTTTTTCGTGCAATATATGGGTCCTTCATTGTACATCTTGATTTGTCATTAATCTCGAAGTTTTACTACTCTTTGAAAATGAGTAACAAAGGACTGCACATGGAGTATCCAAAGATCTCAAATACCCTAACAGCCATAATTCTCTCAAGTAATAGATTCAACGGAGAGGTTCCAGCATCAATTGCCACATTACAAGGGCTTCACATTCTCAACATCTCCAACAATAATCTCCAAGGTTGCATCCCATCATCTTTGGGCAACCTAACACAGGTAGAATCATTGGACCTCTCTAAAAACAACCTTTCAGGAGAGATTCCGCAACAACTAGCAAACCTCACATTCCTTGGATTCCTTGATGTCTCATATAATCATCTCACGGGACCCATACCACAAGGAAAACAATTTGATACATTTGAGAATAGCTCTTTTGTTAGGAATCCAGAATTGTGTGGAAAGCCGCTGTCAGAAGTTTGTGAAATTTTTGAGGCACCACATGATAAAGATGAAGGAAGCTCAGTTTCTCCTTTTGGATTTGGTTGGAAACCAGTTCTAATAGGATATGGAAGTGGACTAATGATTGTAGTTGTTCTTGTAGCCTTCTCCACAAGAAGGCACGATTGGATTGTGAAGTCCATCGAGCGGCAATCGAAATTTCGTAGGAGAAGGGGACATAGGAATTGAGTGTTCGGTTTACTTGGAAGACTCCACTCAATGTAGCCCTAAACCACATATTATGTTTCTTTCTTTTGGCTTGCTCTTCAGTTCTCTGTATAGTTGATACGTTCTTTTGGCTTACCCTTCAGTTCCCTGTATTATTGATATTGAGTATTTGAATAGTATTGTTTTTTTGAAGTTAACAAATTATGACAAGTTTGAAGACTAGAGATGCTCCATTACAACATAAACTGTAATAATTGTTGCAAGCAACTGTTGTTATACAGGTTACACCACAATACATCGGATGCATTGATATATCAATTTTTAAAATTGTATAAAAGTTATAAATGAGTATATAAAAGTTGTAAATTATATACTTATTTTCAACTTTATAACTTTTATATACTCATTTACCAACTTTACAGTTTTTATATACTCATTTATAACTTTTATACAACTTTTATATACTTATTTATAATTTTTATACCCATTTATAACTTTTATACAAATTTAAAAATTGATGTACACTACATCTAATGTATCATGCAAAACCCCTCTTATACACAAAAGTAGAGAAACTGTTAAAAACTATTAAGTTAAAAGACAACCCACCAGCAGGGAATTTAATTTGCAGATGCATATATAATATTTATAAAACATTATAATGCAATGGCAAACTAGTGTATACGAAACTTTATTTGGATTTTTGGAGGTGATCTCGTGGAAATTTGACATCGGCAAAGAAGGATAGTTTGTTGAGCGCATCTCGATCTATCCAATGGGGGTGTGGCTACGGTACTACTGATGTATTGATGCTGCACTCTTTTAAATTATGTAAAAATTGTAAATAAATGTGTAAAAGTGATAAATAAGTGTGTAAAAGTTGTAAATTAATGTGTAAAAGTTATATTTACAACTTTTACAAATTCATTTACAACTTTACACACAACTTTACAAACTCATTTATAATTTTTACACACTCATTTATATAAATTGTAACTAAGTATATAAAAGTTGTATTTACAATTTTTACATATTGATTTACAACTTTTACACATTCATTTACAACTTTTACATAAATTTGAAAATTGATGTATCGGTACATCAACAGTACCTTAGTATGATCCATCCAATGGTGGTTGAGGTGAGAATTCACTCTCCAGTCGGACTGTGATGACGGATGACAGTGAATGTTCCTTGAAGACGACAAACTGCGATGAAAATTTTTCTATAACTTCTTTTTGAATTGTCTCTAAGTTTTCTGTAAATTTTTCTTGACAACTCTCTTCATTGTTCACTTCAAAATTATCTTGTTTTCCTTCTTTATTCAAAAGAAGCTCATCTTTTTCTTTCTCAAATTTTTCTTCTTTAATACCATTGTAGGTGTTCATCAAATAATCCTAAAACTCTTTAGCTGGCCTTTTTAGTTTCTATTAAAACACGAAGTTTCCTATACATAGAATCCATAACAAAAATTTCTAAACACCTATTCAAAACGACTGATGCTAATCTATCTTTTCGAAAATTTCCTTTTGTTCTTGCGTTGACGTTGCTTGTTTTGCCGATACTTCAAAACCTTGATTTTCAATCTCCCATACACCTTTATATTCAAACTTGGCTTGCCATTGGTTCTCTAATACTCAAAGTTGTACTTGTTTCCATCAAATATGAGAATTTCTTGATCCATCTTCAATCATTTTCTTGACTCTGCCTTACTAGCAACTTTAACTCTACCTTCCTGGCAACTTTGACAAGCTCTAACTAGCTTGACCAACTCTGGTAGGCTCTTCCTAGCTCTAACAACTTTGCTTTGATAGACTTTGAGACCTTTCTTGGCTCGACTCTATCTGGCTCTCTCTTTACACCCGTTTCTCTCGTAGGTCTTTTTTGGATCTTTACACTGTGCCTAGTTCTAATGGCTCCTCCTAGAATCTTCCAACCTAAATTCGATGGCTTCTCCTAGGATCTTCCAACCTAGCTTTGATAGCTTAGCCAGAGATTTTTCATCCTAGCTCTGAGATTGCTCCTCCCAAGACTTCGAACCTAGCTTTGATACCACTTTGTTGGAATTTGACTTACTCTAATATCACTTTGTTAGAGAACAATTACTCAACCGAAAAACCAACAAACGCAAGAATATAATTAAGAAGAAATTAAATTGTGAACTCTTAACTACTCTTCTTATTCTTCTTATTCTTCCTATTTCTTCTTAATGAAATTGACAAATTACAAGGACTAATGTGGTAGACTCAATTCTAATCCTACTCGAACCATGAATACTAATTTTCTAAAATAAACCAAAAAATTAATCCTAATCCAAAACTAACTAGAGATGTTAATGCTTAATATTAACATGACTTCTAAATTAATTAGGAATATAAACTCTAATCCTATATTTAACTTGGACTTTAATTCCTAAAGAAACTCTCAAGCTTTTTAAACTTCCAACACTTGGAGTTGGAGGGCTTTGGAACGGTATGCTATGGTATGAATATAAGCGACATCATATGCTTCTTTTCATTTGCTATATGTGTTAGAGAAAGGAAGAAAAGAAATTACTATATATATGAGCGCCTACATGAGTACAATTACACAAGGGTTAAACAGTTCAACAATAAAATTAAAATCCTCACACATTTGCACCACAAAAATCTTGTTTCCCTTTATGGTTGCTCATCATGTCACATTCAGCAGGTTCTTCTCCTTGTATATGAATAAATTCCCGATAGAACTGTAGTTGATCATCTTCATGGTGATTGAGTGAATCCTGGTTCATTGACATGGCCTATTCGTATGACCATTGTCATTGAAACTTTTATTCTATCTCCTATTAGTCAAGGCTCAAATATTGGGATACATGTCATAAACACCACATGGCAGACAGGTGGCATTCGCATATCATAATCCCTAAGATCGGGGGAAGTGGGGCATGATAAGGTTTGATTCTATGTGGATACACCACTTACGCCATGATTATCTCAATAAATTATGGTCCAGTGGATGCTAGTTGTCAAAGTCATCTTGAAAATCAACTAACAGTCTACAACTTTAAGATTTTAGTTTCAAACAACCTCCCCCACTTATAAATACCACCTCCAACAGTAAGCTAAGGGGAGTTAAGCTTAAGTAAGCTTATCTAATTCACTCATTTGAGTTCACACTAGCTTATTTTCAGTTGTTTTATACTTATTCAGATATTGACTTATAAGTATTGGAGTGACCACATTGGCACTCCCACTAGCGCACTTACTGATAGCTAGTGTCCTTTGTTTTCAAGATCCATGAGAAACCAGAACCCGATGATGGCAAGAATGCAAGCCTAAACCGACATTCTTCATCGTTTATATAGAAAATTTGGGCCGTCCAAATTTCTAAACAAACAATTGTATTTCTATTAACAACTATATTGACGGTTCATATTTCCATTCCCATACCTTTCTAGCATAATAAAAATTAACATCTTTTTTAATTGTTTAAAGTCAAGCCTTTCATTTTTCCAATATGTAACGTTTGGCACTAAGCCAGCTTGACAAAATTTCATATCAATGACTTATATGGTTCAGATTTCTATTGACAAAATTTTCCAGCATAATAAAAATTTTCTTATCATCCTTTTTATTTGTTTAAAGTCAAGCCTTTCATTTTTCCAATATGTAATATTTGGCACTAAGCTAGCTTGATTAAATTTCATATCAACGACCTATATGGTTCAGATTTCTATTGACAAAATTTTCTAGCATAATAAAAATTTTCCTAACTTCCTTTTTAATTGTGTAAAGTCAAGCTTTTCATTTTTCCAATATGTTACATTTGGCACTAAGCCAGCCTAACAAAATTTCCTATCAGGGACCTATATAGTTCAGATTTCCTTTGACAAAATTTTCTAGCATAATAATAATTTTCTTAACTTCCTTTTTAATTTTTTAAAGTCAAGCCTTTCAATTTTGCAATAAGTACTCGACAAAATTTCCTATCAATGAGCTATAGGGTTCAGATTTCTATTGACATCCTTTTCTGTGATCTAACATATTATTGATGTCGAAAATCAGTTGAACTCCAACTCACCAATAAAATTTGTATTTGTTGTGGAAGATCTGACTTAACAAGAGGGAAAATGAGGAAAATAGAGAAGGAGGGTGAAAGCAGAGAATTTTGGGTCACATGTTCATCAAGATGGTTGCTATAATTTGGTCAATCGAGGCTCTAGTGGTGTAAATGATTTGGACACAAAGAGAAAACAAAGGTCAGAGGTGCCAGTGGTGTTGCCAGCGATAATCTTCTAACGCTCAAGTCAAAGATCGAAATACAGAGAGAAATATCTGATCGACCAGGGAGAGATGAGAGAGAGAGAGAGAGAGAGAGAGAAAGAGGTGTAAAGTTTTTTAGGAGTTAGAGAGTTCTTAAACCTTGATTTGAAGCAAAGGAGCCTATTTATATGAGTAATTCTTGTATAGGTGTTACCATGCATGATGTAGGAGTGACACCTTATTACATGCAAAGGAGTTGGTGATCACACCTAGCTAAAACCCATGGAGACACTTGGAGAACAAAAAGGTTCTTTTAGGAGACACTTGGAATCTTGTAAGGGAATTGGTGAGACAATTAGACAAGATGCATCTTACTTGGAGAACACCTAGAGAGAAGCTTTAGCCTTTATTATTCTATTAATTTTCTTCCTGCAACACCTCTTATGGTGAAATTGATTACATGTAAATTGTCGACCAAGTTGGGCGTTCATTATAGAATTATCTGGTCAACCACAAGATCTTAACACTGAGAGTGAGAGTAAAGTCTTTGTCGATCAAAAATCAAGCCACCACTTAGGATAAAAAATATATATTCTTTTAAAATAAAGAAAATTACTACTTCTTGATGACATGGCTTCAAGTATTAATCTTACTAGTTATCCCAGTTTCTCATCCAACAACTAGCGCCCCAAGTTCCAAGTCAAAGCATTAGCATTTGGCTTGAGACTTGACTCTTTGAAGAATACATACTTTAACCAATACTCTATATGCATTAGTACCATACTCTTGATTGTGTTCTTTTCTTCAAAGTTGATTCAAATACTAACAATTCTCATTATTTGCTTGATAGTTCTTATTGTGCTTTTTTGTGTTAACTTATCTTTAGCAAGGAGAGCAAGATTGTAATTGAATTTGTCATTGTGTTACTTTAGAATACTAGAGGAAAATAAGGAAATTAAATTTTAAAGGGGAAGCTTGTACCAAAAATCCTTCCAAGTTATAGCCATAAAGAGAGAAGTTGTACAAGGAGAAAATACCAATATAATTGGAGAAGAAGAGAAAACCACTTTGTCGACATCTTTGATCTACTAGAGTGTAGGCAATTTAGCTTAACCTTTTGGCTTGTCAACCAAATCTGAGTTCGACCTTCTAATTTCAACACAAAACTTAATTATTTTTTTCTATTGTGCCATTAATTATTGAAGTGACTTTTGGAGAAAATGATGCGACTGGCTGCAAGGCACGAATAAGTAGCACAAAAATACTATTCTTGAAATCCCTCTAGTTGACTAGGATTTAGATGAAGTCTTCATATGTGAAGCTTTCACAAAATCCAACCTCATACCATTGAATGTATGAAGGGTTTGATATTTCTTCCTTCTTATGAATTAATGATAAAGATTTGTATTTGTCTCATCCTTCCTCATTTGAGTATGACTTTTGTGATTGTTTTTCCCACTTGAAAAGGTTAATGAAGAGTCTAATGTCAGTTTTGAAGGCTATGGTGCTCAACAATATCCAATGCAATGTGTGGCATTGATAGGGTTGGCGCTGTTAATGAAATTGATGATACTAATAGACTGATGGCATTGAGAAATTAGTGGTACTTATGAAGCTGGTAGTACCAATAATACTTGTGGCAGATTTTAGGTTGATAAGGAGATTTGATCTTCTACCGTTGCAATGACTCATCTTCTTTCTTTTGATTATTTTCGAAGAATACGACTTTATGTTGTTGTGTTTGGAGAATTGAACTCATACAATGTAGCCTTCATCATTTATTTGAATTTTGTTTGGAGTACTTTGATTGTTCTTGTACCTTTATATTCACATCACATCTTTATCTATTCCCAGATAAAAGCTTGGTCGACTAGATGGTAGATAAATTGGTATACCTTAGATACTGTGCACCTGCCAATAGAATTGCCATCTCAAACGATGATCTCGAATAGAGGGACTTTGGCTGACGAAGCACACCAACTTAATTATCTTTCCCAGCAATCTATTCAAATATTGAATAGTTGTACTGTAGGCACCAGATAGTCATCCATTATGATAGCATTCTAGGTGGTGATCACATATAACGGCCCTAGTCGATCAGATGTATTACATGGAAAGCCTCAAATGACAAACTGGTCATTTAGAAAGTAGCCTCATGTTAGATGAATATTACAATGGTGAAAATATAATGCAATTATACGTTAGGCATCACATGCCTTGTAGTTACGCCAGCATTGCAAATGGAGATAACAAACAGAAGCCTTGGTTGGTCATATGTATTGGAGTAAATATCCTTCATGGTGATTTATTGAAATATAAGATAACTATTCATTAGGCACCAAATGCCTATCCATCATATTATCACTTCAATTGGTGATCATATACAAGGTCCCTGGTCGGCTAGATACATGACATGGAAAACCTCATACAACGAATCATTCAAATAGAAGGTAACTTTATCTTAGATGAATCTTACAATGGCGAAAATAAAGGGTTAGGCATCACATGCTTATGGTTGTGCCAACATTTCAAATGGAGAAAATAAATCAACATCTTAGTCGACCCATCATATTGTTCTGAGAATATTTCCTAGTGAATTCGGGTAATAGTACCTCAAGCGTCGGATCGCCTTTCCTGGTGAATTTTGATAATAGTACCTTGGGCGCCAGTCCGCCTTTTAAGTTTAAGGTAACCCTACCTTAGGTACCGCCTGCCCATGATTGCTCTAGCACTTCAAATAGAGAAAATAAATAAAGGTCTTGGTCAACCTATCACATTATGCTAGGAATCTTTCCTAGTGAATTCGAGTAATAGTACCTTGGGCATTGAATCGCCTTTCTTTGTATGTTTGGATAATAGTACCTCAGATGTTAGTCCATATTTCTTAATAGTAGTTTGTTTTCTTCCACTTATCATTTAATATTTAAAGTGTTTAGATTTCAATCTTAACATTTTTGTCTGTTTTTCTATTTAGAACTTATTTTAAGTGATTAATCACTTAATTGAAAAAGTAAAAAATTATCACTTTTTCTAATCACTATTGTTTAAATAAGGTGTTAAAAATTTTATTCCATAAATATCCCTATATATTAAAATAATATAAATTTTATCAAATTTTCTAAACATTATTGTCTAAATAAGGTGTTAAAAATTTTATTCCATAAATATTCCTACATATTAAAATAATATAAAATTTATCAAATTTATATTTATGAATGTTATTTTAATTTATTAAAAGTACAATTTTTAGTATATTTGTGATTGTTTTAGTATTTATTATCAAATTGTCATATTATTTATTACTATATTTATAATTATCATATTAAAAATATGATAAATATTTTTATAATTGCTAAACTTTCATTTATTGCTATTAATATTTCAAATTAATTAGCTAATAATATATTGAATAATAACTATTGAAAAATTTGATATCATTATAAATAGCGAGTTTTCAAATAGACACTATATTTGATTTGATAGAATTTTATTACATATTATAAGGACAATTTTATTGAAACTTCAAAAGTTATTGATTATATTGTTAAGGATATTTTATTTTTTTAATAGTGTAAATTTAAAGTAAAAAATTAATATTTACTATTGTCAGTTAAATGATTATATTAATTTTTTTCTTTTTAAGTTTATGAAATGGAAAACACTTTAATTAATAAAATTAATTTTTTATGATTTAAAATGTGGTCCTCAAAATGTAATGGATAAATACTTCTCTTACAATTTTTTTTTTATGCAAATTGATATGGCTTAAACTTGATCTATGTGGAGGAATGAATTTTAAAAATTAATAATATTAATGATATAGTAGTTATACAACAATATCATATGAGTTTATATAATATAATATTAACTATTTAAATGAAAAGAATTTTTATTTAATTTTAGTTAATAATTATTTTTAAAGGTTGTAAGAAATATAATATTAATTATTTAAATAAAAAATTTTGATTTAATTTTATTAACTATTTAATTTTTAAAAGATTTTATTAATATAAATATAAACATTTTTATATTTTAAAAAGCGTAAAAAAAGTTATATTAAGAGTAAAATAATTTCTTATAACTTTTTTTAAGTGGTATCTAATAAAACAAATAAACATCATATTAAATTATATAAATTAAATTTTAAAAAATATTTAAATCTAAAAAATATTAAATAATTGAAACAAACACTACTTATGGGACTAATCCTGCACGTAATGTTTGAGTAAAATGAAAAGCAGTAGACACATCCTCCATCTCAAAGTTGCATAGCTCTTGACATACTTGTTGCAAGGCTCTGTATATGTAATCAATTTCATAAAACTAAAAACAAAATCAATATGAGTTAAAAAAAATCTAGTAAAAAATAATATAAATCATTCACTCCTCTTTCTCTCTCTCTCTCATTTCTCTCTATTCACAATCTCTTTTCCTATTTTCATCTTCTTCTTCTCTTCTCGTAACCACCACCACAGTCCCCCTTTATTACTTCATCTGCCTTCTCTTCGCCCTCGTCACCTTCGCTTCTACCTCCAGCACTCCGTCTCCTCCGCTGCTGCCTCAGTCCTTATCCAATCTCCAAGGCAAGTGCGACACCATCCAGACCTCCGATCTCCACATTTTTGCTCTCTTATTTGATTTGTTTATGGTTTTTGATTTGATTTTTGATCCAACTATGGATTAAACACTCAATTTATTTTTATTTGTTTAATATATGTTTCTTTTTATTTGATTTTTTGATGGGTTTTGAGTTTGGGACTTGGGTTTGTTGATGCTGAAATGGGATTTTAGGAGAGAGAAGGGACCAAGAAAAATTAAATGAGAGGGAGAAATGAAGAAGACGAACAAGAGAGAGAAGGGAAAAAATAAAAAAAGAAAAAGAAAACAGAGGATGAGGAGGTTGTACAATAAGAGGAGAAGGAAATAATAGTGGTGCAGATGGATGGCTGCGGGTCACAGCGGCTCTGCTGTAGTTAGGAGTGGCAATTCGTGTTTGTAAATCGTATTTATGTTATGTGGAGTTGTGATATGATAAATATTGACACGATATGAATACGATTCATTTATTATTCGTGTTATTAAGACTCAATACGAACATGATATGATTATTAAATGGGTGACACGTTATGATACACTAATACGAATAATAAACGGATCGTGCTCGTGTTAAATACAAACACGATCCGTCTAACACGATTAAGATACGTTTATACGATTATGACACGTTACAGAATTAGGTTTCTAATTTTTGTTAAATAACAAAAATATCTTAAGTTTTAAAATTTATTAGGTTTTAAAATTCTATTTTTATTTTAAAATTTAGATACATGTATGGACTAAAATGTCTAAAACTATAATTTTAAGTTTAGTCTTTTTAAATTTAATATTATTTTATAATCGTGTCAATATTCGTGTTAATCGTGTTATCGTGTTAATCGTGTATATTATGTATTCGTGTTATTTGTGTTACTCGTGTCATAATTGTGTCGTGTCATAATCGTGCTCGCGTGTTGAAGACTCTCAATCCGAATACGACACGATTATTAAACAGCTTGACATCTCCGAAACGAACACGAATATGTCAAAATCTAAATCCGCATATATTCGTATTATGTCAAGTCGTATTCGCGTGTCGTGTCAAAAATTGCCACCCCTAGCTGTAGTGGAGGTGGAGATGAAATGTTTGGGGCGTGAAACAATCGGGTGCGGGTGATATGCAATGTTTTAATTTTCAAGGTTTCTACAACCATTGTATAAGCTTAGATGAAAGGTTAGCAAGAAGTGTCTGGATTTAAGTGAGAATGTTATGCTACATTAGTCTGACACTTATTTTTTATTAGTTTTGTATTTTTTATTTTTATTCTTCTCTCTTTCCAACATGTCAACAAAGCTTTTTTTTTTGTTTTTTTATTTGCATAAAAGGAAGCTTCACGTAATTAGGTTGTTGATGGATAAGAGAAGTAAGGGTAATTATGTCTTTTTAGGTGAGAATCTATGTTAGATAACACATTTCGTAACAGCAGCTGGAATCTGGGTGTGTCTATGTTACATATCCAAAAGCAGGGGGTAGACTGAACTTTGTCCAAAAGAAGGGGTTATGTGAATTTCCCCAGTGTCATTAATAAACATATATTGCAACTTTTTTTGGGACAAATTTAAAGGCATTGTGTCACGAGCTTAGAGGTTTGCATAGCTGCTCGTGCGGCACTTAGGCAACTTGACTCTGAAAGTTGTTAAGTAAGCCTTGATGCTAGTCTTCTCGCTCAAGGAGAAGAAAAGAACGTTGAGCCGAAGAGCCTGTAGGCAAAGAAGAGAAGAGATGGAGACAAGAATGCTAAGCAAAAGAGCTTTGTATTAATACTGAAGAGCTTTACAATGCTTGTATGCTGAGATACTTTGTGAATTGTTGTGGATACTTGTGGATGATTTACAAATGAGGTTGGAGGGGTTTATATAGGGAACCACCTCTCAAATGAATGGCCTAGATCTAATGTATCTAATGGTCCTAATTCATCATTATCTATCTGGATATGTACAAGAGATATTATCTACTTCATTTATCTAAGATAAATATAAGAGATAATTCTAGAGTTATCTTCCTAGAGAATTCTAGAAGATGGGCTTGGGCTTGGGCTTTCTAGAAGCTGGGCCAAGCCTCTAACATCTTTGGGCCATTCTAGCAAGTAAATTGGGCGGGTCGTAACATCCTCTCCCACCTAATTCCGCGACGTCCCTGGCGCGCTCTCATCCTTGTAGCGTTGGATGTGCTCACTAAATTGCCACAAGGTGTCTTCACGTTCCCAACTTGCCTCACTATCCGGATGGGTTTTCCACCTTACCAAGTATTCGCTGTATGGTGGAACTCCCCTCCTTCGTATAACTCGATCCGCAAGGATGTATTGCACTTCCTTGTCGAATGATGTGACTACGGCTGTGGGTGCCATCTTGGACTCGCTTCGACTTGGGTCTTCCTTGTCCTTATGATAAGGCTTGAGGAAATTGACATGAAAGACCGGATGGATTTTGAGGTTGGGTGGCAATCGAACCTTGTAGGAGACTTCACCCACTTGCTTGAGAATTGGGAAGGGACCCTCGTATTTTCGCACCAACCCCTTGTGCACTTTGCGAAGTGATTTGAATTGTTGGGGTAGGAGCTTGATGAGTACTAAATCCCCCTCTTGGAATGTGAAGTGTTGTCTCTTAGTGTCCGCCCACTTCTTCGTCCGTTTGGCGGCCTTGTCCAAGCATGCTCTTGTAGTATCGGCTTGCTCATGCCATACCTTTGCAAGCTTGTAGGCCGCTAGACTCTTCCCCTCACTTGTCAACTTCAGTGAATGCTTGGCTATGGGGTCATGCTCTAGGCCTTGTTTGATGCCGTCGATGAGCACACTTTGTGGATGACTCATGCTTGAAGCGGCGAGTTTCGCCTTGTGACTTGGGGCGTTGGCCACAACATTTGCCTTGCCCGCTTTGTACTCGAGCGAGTCTTGGAGTTGTTTCTCTAACTCTGCAAGCTTGGGTGGCACCATCCTATAAGGTGCCATGGCTGGAGGCTTGGCATCGAGCTTCGACTCGATTTGATGCTCCACTTCCCGTCGTGGAGGCAATTTCTTTGGGAACTCTCGAGGCTTCACATCCTTATATTTCTCAAGGGTGGCTCGAATTTTCCTTGGCATTAGGTCTTCGGCAATGGTAACATCCTTACCAATGTTTTGTTCTCGAACAGTGGCAAGGCAACTTGTCTCCATCTTTGTTCCCCGTTTGAGTTGTAGTGCGGAGAACGTTTTGCCTTTAACTTTTGCTATGCGTTCCGCCTTGACCATGCATGCATGACTCCCATCGAATATGTTGAGGGAGTTAGAAGATGGTACGGGGAAGGCATGAACTTGGTCAAAGAATTCCATTCCAAGCACTACTTGAAAGTCATCCATAGGGACGATGGAGAAATCAAGCTTACCGTTCCATGTGCCAAGTTGTACCGTCGTTGCCTTGGATACTCCCAATATTGCTTTGGCGGATGAGTTTACCGCCTTGATTGTTCCTCCTCCGTTGACATATTTGAGGCCTAACCGTTTGGCCTCGTCTTCGGAGATGAAGTTGTGCGTGGCTCCCGTATCAAGCATTGCACGCACATCCTTGCCATTGATTGTGGTACTCACATACATGAGACCCTTTTGCATATGGGTGGGTCTCTTGAGTGCGCCAATTGTGCGGAGAGAACCCATCTCCGCTTGTGGCTCCTCAACTTGTATGCCCTCATGTTGAGCAGCTAGGGCATTGAGGGTCTTCCTCTTTGGGCAATCCCGAACCCAATGAGGGCCATCACAGATGAAGCAAGGACTTTTTGGTTTGGGGGTATCGGACTTACCTTTGTTAGGTGTGTCGCGCTTGTCTCCCCCGGATAGCTTCCGTGCACTACCTTCCTTTCGAGCATGTTCCTTCTTGGTATTCTGCTCTCCCCCACCTTTCTCTTAGTTGGTCTTCCTCTCCTTGGATTGGGATGTGTAATCAATGAGGGACTCAGCCACGGCTATGGCGTCATCAAGGTTTTGTACGCCGCGCCTTTCAAGCTTAACCCTCGCCCAATCTTTGAGTCCGTCGAGGAAGTAGAAGAGAGAATCCTTCTCGGACATGTCCTCGATCTCAAGGATGATGGTGGTGTACTCTTCGATATAGTCTCGAATCGTGCCATCTTGTTTCAAACGGCGGAGGCAACCCTTTGCCTCCTTCTCGGCATTGCTAGGAGAGAAGTGCTTCCGAAGCTCTCTCTTGAAATCCTCCCATGTGCGGAGGGAAACGATGCCTCTGCCCACGTCGCTATGCTTGCGACGCCACCACAATTGGGCTGCATCTCGAAGGAATGTGGGCCCAATGCCGATTCTCGAAGTGTCATCATTGACACGTTTGGCTTCGAAGTACTGTTCCAAGCCAAATAGGAAGTTCTCAACTTCCGTGGCGTTGCGAGTGCCATTGTAGGTGGCAGGAGTAGGCACGTGCATGGTGCTCAACCCACTTAGGTAAGACGGGTTAGCACGGTCACATTGGTGCTTCTCCCATTTCGTGCGGGATTCCTCCACATCCGCATGAATTGCTCGCAACTCATTTTTTACAAAGGTTCGCAAGCCTATGAGCTCTCGTGTAAGGTTATGTAACTCCTTTTCATAGGCGTTACTAAACTCAAGGATGTTGGACTTTGTTGCTTGGGTGATCTCGCCATAATCGGTCTCTAGGCCTTCGAGACAATCGGTGAGGCACTCAATTGCATTGTCCATCCCCGAGAGTGCTTGCTCCAAGCTAGCAATACGAGGCTCTAAAGACTCCGAGGATAGAGCTTTGGACTTACCTCGTTTTCCTTGTGCCCGTGTTTGAGGTTGCTCCTCTCGTCCACGAACTTCCTCTATGGTCACTTCAAGGTCGGATGCCATGCTCTTGTGCTCGAACTGCGCTTTGATACCAACTGTCACGATCTTAGAGGTTTGCACAGCTGCTCGTGCGGCACTTAGGCAACTTGACTCCGAAAGTTGCTAAGTAAGCCTTGATGCTAGTCTTCTCGCTCAAGGAGAAGAAAGGAACGTTGAGCCGAAGAGCCTGCAGGCAAAGAAGAGAAGAGATGGAGACAAGAATGCTAAGCAAAAGAGCTTTGTATTAATACTGAAGAGCTTTACAATGCTTGTATGCTGAGATACTTTGTGAATTGTTGTGGATACTTGTGGATGATTTACAAATGAGGTTGGAGGGGTTTATATAGGGAACCACCTCTCAAATGAATGGCCTAGATCCAATGTATCTAATAGTCCTAATTCATCATTATCTATCTAGATATGTACAAGAGATATTATCTACTTAATTTATCTAAGATAAATACAAGAGATAATTCTAGAGTTCTCTTGCTAGAGAATTCTAGAAGATGGGATTGGGCTTAGACTTAGGCTTTCTAGAAGCTGGGCTAAGCCTCTAACATCTTTGGGCCATTCTAGCAAGTAAATTGGGCGGGTCGTAACAATTGTCTCAGTTAATATTATTATATTTATTATTTATTATTTTTTACATTATCTAAGCACAAATTTTTATTTTTTCTATTCCAAAAGCCTAAATTATTGCAAAACTTCTTGAGCGACAGAGGCCTAAATAATTGCAAAGGAGTGAAATCACATGTAGATTCTTGAGGATATTATTGGCAACACAATCATATAGTGTAAAAAAAAGAATTTGTAAATAAATTTTTATGACTAATACGCTAGTGGGAAGCAATATGTAGAGCAATGTAATATTTTGTTTTTGTAATATCAATATTTAAAGTATTTCATACAACGAATCTCTAATTTTTGTTTTCATCTTTTATTATTAATATCATATTATGATGGTTCACAATAATAATAATAGAAATAATAGTAATAATAAAAATGATAATAATTATAATAATAATTTATTCTTTTTTACCCGAAGTAGCTTATATTGTATTGTAGTGATTGTTCTTTACAATTAATATTGTACTGTTTGCAAATTGCACCAAAGTCACTTTCCACTTGCTCACTCAAGTTTTTTGCCCTTCTCTCAAGTTTGGCATTAAGCTAACTTAGCAAAATATTAGTATTTGTATCAACGTCCACATTAATGGTTCAGATATTGGTCCCATCCCTTTCAAGCATTTATAAAAATTTTCTCAACATCTTTTTTTTCTAAAGTCAAGTGTTTTAATTTTGTGACTTTTGTAACGTTTGGTACCCGAGCCGGCCAGCTTGACAAGATTTCGTACCAACGACTAAACGCTTTTGATTTCTTTTGATATCCCTTCCCTAAAAATTTTCTTAACATTATTGATTTTAGAATCAAAATCCACTGGCCTTTTGCTAACTAAGTTTTTGCCCATCTCTTACATTCGGCAGTAAACTAGCTTGACGAAACATTTCCATGTGACAAATACTCCAATTGACAAATTCAAGCGAGAAGAAAAATTACACGGCAGGGGCAGACCGTAGTTAAAGGCCTAGGGGAGCCCGGACCACACCGACTTAAAAAAATATTAAATATTTTTATAAATATTATATGAAATTGATAATATATATTGAGTTTTAATATTTCAATCTTCCCAAATTCTTTACAAAACTAAATTCATATAAAAATATAGTTGATATTTTAAATTGATGTATCCATGATTTCTTGTTTTTATTTTATTCAATTAATTAAATATTCTTTAAATTAGAAAATAATATTTCCTAATTAAATAAGAATTTGTTGTATAAATAAGTTTCCTATTACAATCAAAATTACTATCCTATATATTAAATAAATAGGATAGTAGTTTAAATAGATTTCCTAACAAAGGTTCCAACTAAAGTACTCAGTACCTTATATAGAATTTTAATATATTTTTTTCATGTTATTAATATTGATAATATTTTTATATTATATGATTCTTATTGATATACTTTTTTGATTAATTTATAAATAAATTTTTTACATAACTCCGCCGGCTCGGCCCCCTTAAAAGTTCAATCTTGCATCTGCCACTGTTGCATGGTGAGCTGACGATGAGGGGAGAAGTAAAGGACACTCATGAATTATCACCAACTTGCCGCATTACTTCAACATGCGAATGAACAAATCCTAACAATGCAAGTGTCTTATGATCCCTTTAAATTAAAATTAAGCTAAGATAAAAATAATGTGATGGGGAGAATATATTCTTGTCTTTAAAAATAGAGAAATCTCTTTTACATAGAATCTATATTGTTCTATCTAAATTATTATTATTGATTTAATTTCAAGGAGTATCTATAATTAAAAATTTAGATTAATCTAGAATAGGCGCAATTGATTTTAAAAATTTATTCTAATCATGAAAATTCTAAACTTGACATTCAACGTCAAAACCTTCGTGAAAAACAAATTCAATCAATAGCCTTTTCAAATTTATTCAAAAAAAGAAAAAAAAAGGAGATGTTATGAGTTCGCTCTATTTTCCTATAAAAGCAGCTCAATTCCTCTGGCATGCTTTCCCAGCAACAAAATCCTCCTTCCCTTCCTTTCTAAGCTCATAGAGAGATATATTGTGTGTCCAGACAATTTGGTGTTATCCCAATATCTCATCCTCTTTGTGCACTTACTTTCTATGTTAATATTATTTCGTCTTAGCTTCGCTAACTTCACTTCTCCTATGCAATCACTCTGCCACGATGATGAGCGTTCTGCCTTGCTGGAATTCAAGAGATAACTAATTATCAACAGTTCTGCTTCAATATTTCCAAATGCTTTTCCTAAGATTGCCTCCTGGGAGATGCAACGAGGAAATGGCGACTGCTGCTCATGGGATGGCATAAAATGCAATGAAGACACTGGTCACGTGATCAAGCTTGATCTCGCTAGTAGCAGCTGTCTGTGGCTCTATCATCTCCAACAGCAGTCTCTTCCACCTTGTCCACCTTCAATGGCTTAGCCTTGCTGATAATCATTTTTCAGGAACAATTCCATCTTCACTCAGTAATCTTACCCAGCTCAGCCATTTGTACCTTTCACGTAATCGATTTTCAGGCGAGTTGCCTACTTCTATTGGAAATCTTGCTTCTTTAAAAGAACTTGATATGCATTGGCGTGATCTCTCTGGCAAAGTACCTTCTTCACTTGGAAATCTTACACAACTAAGTTATTTGCGACTTTCTTTTAACAATTTTTCAAATTCCCGTTTCTTGTCTTGGATCGGAAAGCAAACCAAGCTCACTTATTTAGGTCTTGCCAGTATAAACTTAGTCGGTGAGGTTCCCTTTTGGCTTAGAAACTTAACACAACTTACTGAATTGAGGATGAATTTCAACCAATTAACCGGTCCAATCCCTTATTGGCGCATGAACATGAATCAACGTTCAACTCTACTTCTAATGTGTAATCAACTGACTGGTGATATCCCATATAAAATTGGGAACCTAACCCAGTTGAATATTCTGAGGCTCTCACCAAATCAATTGGAAGGCTCTATCCCCAGCTATATCCTTGAACTCCAACATCTCCAAACTAGACCTTTTCTCAAATAATTTGAGTGGTACAATAGAACTAGAATTGTCCCTTCACAAGCTAAAAAGCCTAGAAGTATTAGTTCTCTCATCAAACAATTTATCAATACTCTCCAAAAACACCAACACTCGTCTTCAAAAATTATATTTTCTAGGGTTGCGCTCGTGTGACTTGAGAAGTTTCGCAAAGTTCCTGCAAAGTCAAGACCAAATGGTGGCCCTAGACCTTTCCTCTAACAAGATAACTGGGAGGATACGTGGATGGTTGTTAAATGTAAGTATAGGTAAGTTGGCATATTTGAACCTTTCTTACAATCTCTTGATAGGGTTTCAACAGTAGTTTGTCGTTCTTCCATGGGCTCAATTGATCATTTTAGACCTAATGTCTAACAAGCTGCAAGGATCACTTCCTGTTCGTCCCGTGTCTACCCTTTTCTACGTGGCATCAAACAATAAGTTGACTGGAGAAATTCGATCACATTTATGCCATTTGACTGATCTCCAGGATCTCGATTTATCCTGCAAATACTTGAGTGGTGTACTCCCACAATGTTTAGGAAACATCAGTAGTGCCTATTGGAGCTCTATCTCTTTAGTCCCTTGTCAGTCTTAAGACTACAGAGCAACTACTTTCATGGAAGTAATCCTGAAACATTCATGAAGGGAACAAATCTGAGGATGAGTGATTTAAATGGCAATCTATTAGATGGGAGAATTCCAAGAACACTGGCCAATTGTACAAAGCTGGAATTTCGTGATCTTGGAAATAATCAAATCAATGATACTTTTCCCGCTTGGTTGGGACGTGTTCCAGAATAACGGCTTCTCATTCTACAATCTAACACATTACATGGTACGATAATGGAAACCCAAATTGCTGTTGGGTTTCATAAATTGCGTATCATCGACTTGTCCCAAAATGAATTTACAGGTAATCTTCCGTCAAAATACTTTGTGAGTTGGACGCCATGAAAGTTGATAATGCAAGTGACTTAATATATATGGAAGCTTATGTGCTAGAAGCCTTAACTATAAATAATCTTCCAGATCAATTATATTACACCTTAGTTAATAATGGTTTCTCATCGAGTATAAGTTATTACTGCTCTTCAAGAATGAGTAACAAAGGACTGCAGTTGCAGTATCCTAAGATCTCAAATATCCTAACAAGCATTATTCTATCAAGCAATAGATTCAACGGGGAGATTCCTGATTCAGTTGTGAAATTAAAAGGTCTTCCCATTCTCGACATATCTAACAACAATCTCCAAGTTCAAATTCCATCATATATGGCCAACCTCATAGGGCTAGAATCATTGGACCTCTCTAAAAACAACCTTTCCGTAGAGATTCCGCTACAACGTCTAGCAAACCTCACATTCCTTGGATTCCTTAATGTCTCATATCACACGACCCATAACACAAGGAAAACAATTTGATACATTTGAGAACAACCCTTTTGTTGGGCACCCAGAATTGTTTGGAAAACCGCCCTCAAAAGTTTGTGAAATTTTTGAGTCACCACAGGACAAAGGTGAAGGAAGTTCAGGTTCTCCTTTGGGATTTGGTTGGAAACCAGTTCTAATAGGATATAGAAGTGGACTAATAATTGGAGTCGTTCTTGCAACCTTCACCACAAGACGGCATGATTGGTTTGCGAAGTCCACAGAGAGGAAATTGAAATTTGTTAGGAAAAGGGGACGTAGGAATTGAATGTTCGCTTTACTTGGAAGATTCAACTCAATGTAGCCCTCAACCATATGTTATGTTTATTTCTTTTGGCTTACTCTTCAGTTCTCTGTATTATTGATATTGAGTATTTGAATGGTATTGTTTTTTGTAGTCAACCAATTATGACAAGTTTCAAGACTAGAGATGCAACAATAACATTCAAAGCGAAGAATTTAAAACTTAGTGCAGATTCATGTTAAAATGAAGGTGTAAACTTAGTGATTTGATTTCAAGCCATTTCAATTTTGTGATATCATGAAAACTTATAATGGCTATTGATGAAACCCAGTCAACTTCTAAAATTTCAAGCCTATTCAATTTTTTTATCATCATTTCATTTTTAATTATTTATTTACTTATGTTAGGAGATTGAGCACTCCCACCGCAGCTCAAATAAAAGATAAGAAACAAATTGTTATGTTAGAAATAACAATTTGGGTGGCACTGTCTTCCACAATAAATAAAATAGACAACTTGGGCGGCTCAGCTTTCCACAGTAAATAAATTAAAGACAATAAAGAAAATAAAGACACAAAATTTAACGTGGTAAAACCCTCAATTTGAGGGAAACCTCCACGGGACAAGACCAAAAATATTTTACTATGAAGAAAAATATTACAATCTCTCTCACAATTAGAATGGAGGAGATAACAAGGGAGAAAGAAGAGAAAAACTTAATACATAACCTTGGGACGAGTATAAGGGGAGGAGGAGGCTTTATTATATAGCCTAGCCTCCCCTTTGACATTTTGTTTCCCACCAATGTAGGATTGTGTGAAAGGCAAAAATGCCTTCACACTCTTCACTCTTCAGATTCTTCCACTTAAAGGCATTTTTCCTTTCAGTCTTGTCTCTATAAATGCTGCTTACGTCTCTAACAGGCCACAAGACGTTCTACACCAGATGAACTTGTTAGCATTGATTGGTTTGGTCAATGCATCTGCTATGTTGTCCTTCGTGTGGATTTTCTGCATATCCACTATTCCATCTTCCACTACTTCTCGTACATAATGATATTGAACTCCTATGTGCTTCGTTCTTGAATGAAAGGTTGGATTCCTTGCAATATGTAAGGCACTCTGACTGTCACAAAATAAAGAAATCTTCTCTTGTTTGTGTCCGAGTTCCTCCAATAACCTTTTGATCCAAATAGCTTCCTTGCAAGCTTATGTAGCTACCATATACTCTGCTTCTATTGTAGATAAAGCTACAACAGTTTGTAGTTTGGATACCCAGCTCACAACACCTCCTGCAAGTGTAAACACATAGCCTGTAGTGGACTTCTTTTTGTCAAGATCTCCTGCAAAATCTGAATCAACATAGCCTTTGACAATGAACTTTGATCCTCTATAGCATAGTACAGCATCAGAGGTCCCTTTGATGTATCTAAGGATCCTCTTAACAGAATTCCAATGCTCTCTCCCCGGATTAGCCATGAATCTACTAACCGCTCCCACTACTTGTGCAATGTCTGGTCTTGTACATATCATAGCATACATTAGGCTCCTTACTGTTGATGCATACGGTACTCGAGACATTTCCATCATCTCCGCTTCATTGCTAGGACTCATACTTGAGGATAATTTATGATTAATAAGAAGTGAGGTAGAAATTGGCCTACAATCTTGCATGTTGAAGCGGCGCAAGATTTTCTTCAAGTAGTTCTTTTGAGATAGCCAAATCTTCCCGTTTTTTCTGTCTTGGTGAATTTGCCTCCCTACAATCTTGTTTGCCGGTCCTAAATCCTTCATTTCAAATACCCTAGCCAATTGTGCCTTTAATTCTTAGACCTGATCTTTGTTAGTACCTGCTACTAACATATCGTCCACATACAACAGTAAAATGATAAAGTATTCCTCAAACCTCTTGTAATATGTACAATGATCTGAACTGAGTCTGTTGTACCCAAGGCCGATGATGAATGAATCAAATCTCCTGTACCAATATCTTGGTGCCTGTTTTAAGCCGTACAGAGATTTGGTCAACCTGCAAATCAAGTTCTCTTTTCCTTCTTTAACAAAACCTTCTGGTTGGAGCATATAAATTTCTTCTTCAAGTTCTCCATGAAGAAACGCAGTTTTTACATCTAACTGCTCTAAGTGTAAGTCAAATGTAGCACACATAGCCAAGACTGCCCGAATTGTTGTAAGTCATACCACAGGAGAAAATATCTCATTGAAATCAACTCCTTCTTTCTGAGCATATCCTTTGACCACCAGTCTAGCACGATACCGTTCCACTTGATCATTGCCATCACGTTTGATCTTGTAGACCCATTTGTTTCTGATGGCTTTTCGTCTATGTGGTAGTGGCACAAGTTCTCATGTCTTGTTTTTGTCTAAAGCTTCCATCTCTTCATGCATTGTTGTCATCCATGGAGATGTATCAGAACTTTTTATAGCCTCCTGAAAGGTTGAAGGTTCCCCATCTTCTGTTAGCAGACAGTATGCAACATTGCTTGCCATCACATACTCTGAATGCCAAGAAGGTTCCCTTCTTTCTCAAGTTGATGGACGGACTTCAGGTACTTTAGACTCGACTGGTTCTTGATCATCGTGTTCTGGTATTGCTTCAGAAGAAACTGTTTCTTCCTGTACTGATATAGTCTCAACATTTTTCTTCGTGCTATCACTTTCTTCACATTTAAACATGTCTTCTACAAAGATAACATCCCTGCTGATGACAAAATTACGGGCAGTAGGATCCCATAGGCGATACCTTTTTACTCCATCAACATACCCCAGGAAGATACATTTCCTAGATTTTGGATCCAGCTTCGTTCTTTCTTGGTCGTGATACATCACATAAGCAGGACATCCAAAAATATGAGGGAGGAATAATCAGTTGGCTTACCAGTCCACATCTCCATAGGTGTCTTCATCTCAATTGTTGTTGATGGAGACCTATTTATCAAGTAATAGGCTGTAGTGGCTGCTTCTGCCCAAAATGTCTCGGGTAGACCTGCAGTCCTTAGTAACGCTCTCCTTCTTTTTGCGAGAGTTCTATTTATCCGCTCTGCCACTCCATTTTGTTGTGGTGTGTAAGCAATTGTCTTCCTGCTGTTTCACACCTTTTTTACTGCAAAAAGCGTCAAATTCCTTGTTGCAAAATTCTCTTCCATTATCTATCCTCAAACACTTGATCCTTTTTCCGGATTCAAGTTCCACCTGTGCTTTGAAGGCTTTAAATACAGTAAATACATCTGACTTTTTCTTGATAACATATACCCAACATCTCCTAGAATAATCATCCACAAATAATACAAAGTAATTTGCTCCTCCTAGGGATGTAATCGGTGATTCCCAAACATCAGAATGAATCAAGTCTAGAATATTTTTACTCCTAGCAATAGATCTACTAAATCTTAGTCTATTCTACTTGCTAATAACACAATGCTCATAGAATGGTAAACTTACAGTTTTAATTCCAGGAAGCAGTTTTCGATCAGAGAGAATCTTCAAATCCTTTTCGTACATATGGCTAAGTCTTCAATGCCATATCAAAGACAATTCTTCTCTAGAACTAGCAACTGCTGTTTCTGCCTCCTAAATAGTTTCTCCATGGAGCATGTATAGGTTAGCAGCAATCTTTTCTGCCTTCATCACCACAAGCGCGTCTTTGACAACCTTCATGATCCTATTTTTCATATGGAACTCACATCCGAGGTCATCCAACTGTCCCATCGATAGCAAAATTTTCTTCAAGCCAGTCACATGTCGTACATCTTAGATCGTGCGAATTGTACCATCAAACATTTTTACTTTGACGGTTCCAATACCAGCGATTTTCAAGGCATGATCATCACCCATGTACATAAACCCTTCTGAGATAGACTTATATCGATAGAACCAATCTCTTCTAGAAGTTATATGCCATGTTGCTACTGAATCAATTAGCCAAATATCAGCAAACCTTTTTCTGACTTCCGTAACTATTGTTGCCTCGTTGCAAAAGATTTCGCCATCCCCTGAAGTACTTGCTACACAACTTTGAGATCCTGACGACTCATATTCTTTTCCTTTGCTGTTTCCCTCTCCATTCTTCTTAAGATGCCAACACTCGTTTTCCACGTGCCCTTGCTTTCCACAATGGTAGCATTTAACAAACTTCCTTCCTTTAGATTTTCCCTGTTCTGATTGTGACTCCTACTTGAACCACGTTCCCTTGATCTCCCTTTGTTGGCGGATAAAGCCTCTGCTTGTTGAGAAGTTATTATTCTGTCTTCCTTGTTTTTATGTATGCTTTCTTCTTCTAAGACAGCAGCCGCAACATCATTAAAGACTAGAGATGACTTCATCGAACCATTTGCCAAGTTGAGGATGAGATTATCATATGAATCAGGTAGACTCTGAAGTTGAAGCTCAGCACGTTCCTTCTCTTCTATGTTATGCTCCATGGTTGAGAGTTGAGAGAATAACGTCTTCAAAGTGTTGATATGTTCAGTCACCGGAGTGGTTTCTGACATACGAAGAGTGTAAAACTTCCTTTTCAAGAAAATTTTATTGTATAGAGATTTGGCTTCATACAGGCTTGTCAACGTATCCCAAATCTCCTTTGCAGAGTTCAATTCATGAATACTTGACAGCACTTCATCTGCAACTGCTAGATGTAGACTTGGCATCGCGTCGCTATCTATCTTCTCCCATTTCTTTTCATCTTGCATACATTTCGGTCTTCCATCAATTGCTTCAAGGCAATTTTTTTTCTCAAAATAGCCTTTATTTTTATTTTCCATAACCCAAAATTGTTTCCATCAAACTTCTCTATCTTAAATTTGGCTGCCATTTGTCTTGCAGTGAACAGTACCGTATATGTGAACAGTACCCTTGAATAGCATCATATACGTGAACAATAACAGTAACAGTAATCGTATACGTACACCACTGCTAAACAGTAACCAGGAGTAGTAGTAAGTGCCGGTATGATTTAATATACACTAGGAAAGCTTCTAAGAAACACTGGAGGGTTCACAAGCGGTCCCACTTAAAACTCAGTCTCCTTAGACTCTTATTGTCTTTTTGACAAAGCTTTCCTAGACATGTATATAACCATACAAGTAACCACTCGCTGCCCTAACCCTTAGCTCTGCTTTCGCAACTTGGCTCTGATACCACTGTTAGGAGATTGAGCACTCCCAACGCAGCTTAAATAAAAGACAAGAAATAAATTGTTATGATAGAAATAACAATTTGGGTGACACTGCCTTCCATAATAAATAAAATAGACAACTTGGGCGGCTCAGCCTTCCACATTAAATAAATTAAAGGCAATAAAGAAAATAAAGACACAAAATTTAACATGGTAAAACCCTCAATTTGAGGGAAACCTCCACGGGACAAGACCGAAAATATTTTACTATGAAGAAAAATATTACAATCTCTCTCACAATTAGAATGGAGGAGATAACAAGGGAGACAGAAGAGAAAAGCTTAATACATAACCTTGGGATGAGTATAAGGGGAGGAAGAGGCTTTATTATATAGCCTAGCCTCCCCGTTGACATTTTGTTTCCCACCAATGTGGGATTGTGTGAAAGGCAAAAATGCCTTCACACTCTTCACTCTTCACAACTTATGTTTTTAAATATTAATCAACTTTGTCTGAGTTGATTATTCTACTATAATTATACAAAAATATTGGAAAATAACTAAGTCAGAGGGACTATGGTAAAACCTCAATAAATGAATGTTCAATAAATCAATAATCTTAATTAAATAATAAAATCTTTAGGTCCCGACTCGAGTCTCTTAAATTAATAGATTTGCTAACTGCATTGATAATAATTTTTCTTTTCAAATCCTTTAGGCCCAACAAAAATTTAAATTAATAATTGATCAAATATAGAGTATAAATAACATATAAATTCACAATAACTAAGGTGAATTTTTTAACAAATTTTAGTTTTTAAATTTTGCTCTTTTTCAAAATATGCATCTAAAGTTTTTTTGTTTTTTCTTTCTATCTAAACCAAACTCACTATCATCCCTTTTTTTTGGCAAAGCATGCACCATATTTGTTATATTTTTTTCATGCTGTAGCGAGTATTTAAGGTTACTATTGCTTGAATGACCTCTTTCAGAATACATTTGTAAAACTCAACTATCATCTGGATCATGATCATCATTGAAGGGTGAAATTGGCCTCCAAGCACAGGCCAAGGAGTCTCATCAATTGGAGGCCAACCCATTATTGCGATGCAAAGCTAAAGGACCAAGCAAAGTCAATCCAAAGCAAGAGAAGGCCCAACCGCTACCTCAAGTTCGGCCCATCACCTTTTTCCATCAAGCTGCAGAGGAGATAAAAGAAAAAGGAGATGGGAGGGAGAAGCAGGAGGAACTCCACGTGCATGAGAAGAAAAGTGAAGACATAAGACCCAGATTTTGGAAAGAAGGCTGAAGGGTGACTAGCGGGTAAAAGCTAGAGATAGCTAGATTAAGTAAGTAGCCAAGATGGTACAAGGGGAAGACAGACGAACCAGGGTCGAGGGAGTGTTGCCGGATGTGATCTTGAGCTTCTTAGAGAAGCTATTCCAAAAAGGAAAATAGAACAGGTCGAGGTAACTAGAAATAAAGGTTCTGATGGTAAGAGTGGGGAGCTCGAGGAGGATCCATGGGAAGAAGAGAGAAGTAGAAGCTTTATAGAGTCTCCCCACATATAGACATGCACACACGTTCAGAGGCACTTGAACACACCACACCTACTAACTTTCTCTCTGTTTAGATTTTCTCTGTTCTTGGCTTGAATATACTGTGCGATTTCTTGAGGGGAGGACCCTGACTTGGGCATCAGAGTATCTTTCACAGGTACAACCCCAGGAGTGGATCGAGTGTCATCATAGGAGCTTGTTGGGCTGCTTGAGAGTCACAAGGATAGGAGTGGAAGTTGATCTAGTCTTGAGAGAGTGAATAGAATACAGTTTCTTCAATCATCAATCAACATATTACTCCTTCAATAATCTCTTCATTAGTAGTCGATTCCATCACTACATTATTTTTACTAGGATATATCAAAGGTGCTCGACATCAATTGCATTTCGAGTTAATGCCATGGACCTGCCCTACCTTTTGGCTTATTGTCACAGAGATGGGCCTTTTGCACTTTTGTATAAATTTGGTCCTTATGTTTTGAGATTCTCATCATGGACCACCCTTTTGTTAAATGTGCTATTAGATGAATGTAAATAACTTCATTATAGAGGGTTATAATGGTCATTTAATTGCTATTAATTAATTAAAATAATAAAATATATATTAGACAAAATAAACAAAAAATAATAAAAAAATCTTAATCAAATAAAAAATAAATCACTTTCTCTCGCTTCTCTCTCTTTGTCTCTCAGTCCTCCATCCCAGCCCAATAAAAGCCTTATAAACATAGCATCCTAGCCACCATCCCACGATCCCAAAATCCCATCCCTTGCATCTTCTCGACACACACCTAACTAAAATTCCCAAATCTTTAAAAAAATCTCAATCTTTCCATACTTCAGAAACAACAAAAATCCCTAAATTCCCTAAATTGATAACTCATCTCAACAACCTAAATTTGTGCACTAGCAATTATGTTATGAATTTTGATTCTCTTTCTCTCCCTCAATCCAACAATCCGATTTTCCTTCTCTTCTCTTGGTTTAGCAATAACTCTTCTTCTCTGTCTTTTCATCCTCTTTGTCTAGTTCGTGCTCATTATTTTTGTGCATCTAGTGTTTCTTAATCTCACCTTCATTGATGGAGTTGAGTTTGTTGATGGACGATTGGATGATGGGTGATGGTCGGTGAAGCAAGATTTGCCTGCGATTTTTTTACCTCAATTATCGAAGGTTGAGTGTTTAAAATACCGGCTAAATACAATCTCTATCTTCTTTTCTCTACTCTCCATTAAGATCTCATGTAACAGAAGATTCTAGTGGGAGGTGATGGAGATGGCAAGGCGATGGGAGGACGAAAAATCACTCTCTATCATCTCCCTCTCAACTCTGACGTTGACAAGTTTATCGACTTTAAGGTGTTGGTGGTGATTTTTGTTTCTATTCTTCTAGTGGAGATTCTATTTGGTAATATTGTTGCTGTGTTGCTAGATTTTGGGGTAGCGTTGGCAATGCTGTGTTGTTCGATTTTTTGGGTCAGGCTAGTGGTAGTAGAGGCAATGTGAGTGGTGCTACCGATTTTTTTTTTTGTTTTTTCGTTAATTAATTTAGAGATTACCAATAATTGCAATGTTAATTTTTGACTTATTTTATTTTAATTAATTATATTATTAAGGGCATTTTGGTAATTGTAATAAATATAAATAGAAAAATGATGTCATCAAACAACGCAACTAACAGAAGGGTAGTCGATGATGAGTTTCTCAAAACATTGGGACCAAATTTATGCAAAAGTGCAAAAGATGCATCTCTGTGCAATAAACCAAAAGGTAGGAGAGGTCCATGACATTAATCCATTGCATTTCTATAGCATTGAGCAAAATTGCTTCACTAAACGATGTAACTTACAAACATGTTTAGAATGCCCACTAACTTTTGACCACATTGATCCATTATTTTTTTTTATTTATAACACATGCATGAATCTTACTTAAAAAAATACATTACAAATTATTAAAACATAAAAATCATTCTTAAATTAATAATTATCCATTTATCGATAAATTAATAAATTATTCATTTATTAATAAATAAATAACTTTGATAAAATAATAATTTTTTATAGTCCCAACAATATTAATTTATTGAGGTTTTACTGTATTTTAAAATATAGAAAAATTCTATTTTTTTTCTTACAATTTATTCAAAAACCCTCATTTATTTTGATTATAACCAAGTTCAACCATACTAATGAGTTAACAAGTTGACGAGCGTCTCCACATGCAAGAAAACACGAGACCTGACATGTGAGGGGGCTTATTAGAAGATAAATCTAAGAGTGTTGCTACTCAAGCCCTGCTAAATGTCTTTCTTAGCCTCTTTTCTAAAGATCTATTGATAAAGTGAAAATTATCATTTATTTAAAATTTATGAATAATAATACACCTGTAACCTATTTATAATCAACTCTCCTTACAACTTGAGTTAGCAAAATCATACTAGAGATATAATTACCATATCATTCGTTGAAACTTCCTTTATTAATTTTTGTTATTTACTCATTCATTGAATTTTTGTCAATTCAAATTGTAAGAAGTCAGTTGTAGAATTTGATTGCAGATGTACGTTTCTCAAAATTTATTTACCATACAACCCAATATTGTCTCCCTCCTTTATAATGTTTTATTTTAATAATTTTACCAAGTTGAAAAAGAAAAGAGGAAGAATCAAGTTAACTAGTTTTACTGAGAATTCTTTTAATAATTTTATGAGAGTTTGCTGGTTTGTGTTGCTTCTACGTTCTCTTGCTAGGTAAGTATTTGAAAGTTTTTGCAGTGTATGGTAGTTACAAATAATATAATTGAAAACAGTAACGTAAATTGGAACATGATTTTTACGTGGTTCAGTTATAACCAACCTACATCCAGGGCAACAAGAGTTGTAATCCACTATGTTGTATACGTTTACGCTCGACTTAGGACTCTTTACAATGGTAGACACCCGTTCACTTGCTATCATAATCTATGTAAGCTTGATCAACCTCGATCACAACCATAGTCCTTCACACACTATCCTGATGCTGTACTTTCTTTGTCACAACTATCTTAAGTAAACACAGTTAAGAATAACATAACACCTGTAACTGGTACAGACACATGTGATTACTCAACTCCCTTAAGCTCACATGATTTCTGTTTTTGTCTTCTTTAGACATGTGAGATGATTATTCAATCACAAATAATTGTATATTCATACAAAGAAAGAGGGAGGAGAATAGATTATATTTCTTTCATACATGAGGGAAGAGGAGAGGATTACAATATTTTTTCTTTAACAATACAATAAATGAAATATTCCATACATCAGTTTGTGATCAATAGGGCCCATGCCTACATCAATGACAGACTGATGGGGTTTCCAATCAAAACCTTAAAGACTTGTATTATTCGGGCATCCAAATAGAAGATCTGGAGGCCAGACAAAAGAGAAGCAACAACAGAAGTCAAGAGCAATATGGCCAATTCAGTGGATCAGATAGTGAGGATGCATAAGTGTATAGGAGAATCCTTGACCTAGGGAAAAGAATAACGATGTTTTGAAATGTTTTGATACAAGAGTTGTGTATTTTTTTGATGATCATTGATGAAATCATGACACTCATTGGAAATATATTTTTGGTAATACATGAGATTGTGTTGTTTGCATGCTTGACTCTTGATGCGTTCGAAACTAGCAAGTATACTAGTCGCACAAGTAATAAAGTGATAAGTAGATATCGTTCCCACGAGGATTGATTCTAATTGAATTTGTTATTTTCCAGCAATAATAAACTAAACAGAGGGGATTTTTGTTGAATGATTTACTAAATGAAATAAGAATGCAAGTAAAGAATAACAAAACAGAAAGTAAATTTGAATGAAAAATCAATGGGAGAAAGCTGGTTAAGGGATCTTCTCTACCACAAGATATGGATTTGCGAATTAATTGTAGAATTGTCATCTAATTACAGCATTGAAGTTATCAACCGTAGATAATAACAAGCTCTATTACCCCAATCTTTCCTTACTTTGTTGTTAAATAAAACAAGCTCTTTATTTAATCTCTATCCATTAAACAACCTAGAACAAGCTCTCTGAGTTTAATTCAATGGATGCATTATGATAAGAAAGATAGGTTGATCTAAGCAATATACAAACAAGCTCGGATTATTTAACTTAGGTTATATTCTCCAATTGTAATCTCTGATCACAATTTTGCTACTAATGATTAGAAATTCAAGACAATTACGGATCAAGATTTCTAGTCTAGCAATAAATCACAACCAGATTATATTCATTTGGCCACCCAAATACAATCCAGCAAGCAATCCATAAGCATTAAACATTGGAAAATATAACACTTCAATTGAGAATTGGATAACAATACTTGCACAATCAATTCATAAAAACCATATCAAGGGCTGTAAATCACCCTCAACCAATTCAGATTTAGTTAGACATATTCAGATAGAATACAAATACAATACAATATGGAGACATTCCAGAAAATGAAAGGGAAAGGGAAAACTTAGCAAATTTGATGAAATCTCTTAGGATTTGTAGTTCTTCCTCTTTCCAAGCCTTCAATCTCCTTCAAGAACTCCAAGAGATGAGAGAAATCCAAAGATGCAGCCTCCTCCACGTTCTCCCCTCTTCAAGTTATGAAAATAAAACCCTAAAATGTGTTTAAATACTCTGCTACAGTAACCTGCTACAGTGTCCCGTATTATACATGCTACAGTGCTTGTGGAATTATATTTCTATACATCTCACACTGTTTTGATTACAACTTTTGGTACACTGAATGGATTTATAAACCGTAAATTTCTCCAGAAAATAGACTTCGAGAGCTTTCCAACGGTATATAATATGTCATCGGGTTCATTGTATATCAATACAATTAAATCCGAGAAGATCACTGACTAGCAGAGGTGAAAATGAAGGGTTTTACTCTATTTTTGTGCAAGTTGCTCCAAAACTCCTACAAACATCAAAACCACACAAAAACATAAAAATACCAAGGAATATAGCAAAGAAACATGGACGAATTGATATAAAAGTAATACATAAATAGACACCTATCACAGGTGCATCTAAATGAGGCTAAAAAATCAAACCTTTATCAATGTCAACAGGGAACAATGAAACAGAATGATCATTGAAGAAACGAGATTTAGAAATACAAGGGACTTCAAATTTGGACATCGAGGAGAACATTTTATGCTCCCAAAAAATAACATGACAAGAAATAGGAAGACGCTTGGAGACAGGATCCTAACATCTATAACCTTTATGTTCAATACCATAGCCCAAGAAACAACAATGACGAGCTTGAGGTTCTAACTTGGTGCGTTCATCAGGTTGAAGAAGGACAAAACAAACACAACCAAAGACCTTAAAAATATTGTAATCAGGAGGATTACCGAAAAGACGTTCATAGGGCGAAACATTACCAATGATAGGAGAAGGTATACAATTGATTGTATAAACAACTGTTAGTGCAGCATTAAGAAGGCACAAATAATTTCCAGTATATGCTTATGTTTCCTTTCGGCTCGACCATTTTGCTGAGATGTATAAAGACAAGAAAAATGAGAAACAGTTCCGTTTTCTTGAAGAAACATTTGAAATTTGGAATCTCTGTACTCCATGGCATTATCAACATGAAAAATTTTGATTGATCGAGAAAATTGAGTTTTGACCATATTAACAAAGTCTCGATAGATGGTAGGTAATTCAGACCTATTTTTCATGAGATCTAACCATGTAAAATGAGAACAATCACCAACAAAAATAACAAAATATTTTGAACCACCCATAGTAAGATTTGGTGAAGGTCCCCAAATATCAAAATGAATAAGATCAAATGGAGCAATAGAAATAGATTCACTATTATTAAAAGGTAAAACAGTTTGTTTAGCAAGCTGACATGACAAACAATCAATATTTTCATCATAAACTGTACCTAACAAACCACTAGATTTTAAAAGTCGTAAACGACCAAGGGAGACATGACCAAGACATGAATGCCAAAGACTTAAGGATGACTTTGTTGTAGTGGATGCTATATTGGATTTATTTGATATTGATGAAGGAAGATGAAGATTCATGAGCTCAAATTGACGACCAACTCTACGGCCTGTCCCAAGAACCTTGCCTGTCTGTGGATCCTGAAAACAACAACCAGAAGAAGAAAAAGTAACATTAAGACCAAGTTCACATAATTGACCCACAGATAGACGATTTAATGTGAGGCTTGGAATGTAAAAAGTATTTGGTAACTCTAAAGTAGAAGTAGAAATATGACCGACATGGCTAACATGCATTGAAGAACCATCAACAGTATGAATAATTGGCATGTTAGAATAACAATATTTGGAAGAAAATATATTAGAATCTGAAGTCATATGATTGCAACAAGTAGAATCAAAGTACCATGATGGATTACCTAAGTTAGTAGTTAAAGCAAAAATTGAGGAATTACCAGACTTGGAAAGAACTTGTTGAAGAATGGACTCAAGATCACTAACAGAAAAGGTTTGGGAAGAGGAACTAGTACTGGAACCCTGATTGTTATCTTCAGCAACAATAGCAGAGAATTGAGACTTACTCTTGGGATTACCTTTATGTTTTAATTGACGACTCTGCTTAGGAGGAGCTTTAGGACAATCTTTGGCAAAGTGTCCTGATCCAATCTTACGACAATAACGACAAATGCGGGTAGGACATTCACAAATAAAATGTCCAGTCTCATGACAATATTTGCATTCCTGGGAAACTAAGGATTGAGTAACCATGACAATGTGTGTATTTTGAGTCTGAAGAGTAGTCAAACGAGTCTCTTTAGAGAGAAGTTCAGTAACAACACTGTCAAGAGAAGGTAGAGATTGGAAATGGAGCAATGATGCACGAACCGGTTCAAACGTGTCATTAAGTGCCATGAGAAACTGTATCAAACGTTGATGATCTTTGTAAGTTGAGAACTTTGTTTCATCTTGAGAACATGACCATGAAGGTTTTGATAGTGTCAATTGATCCCAAAGATACTACATTTGAGAAAGAAATTCATGGACTGATTGACCTGAAGATTGACGTAACTGATGAAGGTTGCATAGAAGTTGATACTGATGAGCCAAATCTATTGTGCTGTATATAATTGACAAAAATCCCACAAACATTTGGCTATATGAAAACGACCAAATTGGAGATTGATGGATGGTATAGATGTATTTCTAAACCATGTAATAATTTGGTGATTTTTTGCATCCCAATCCTCCTGTCGTTCAATGAATTTTTCATCAGGTTCATCTTTTTGTTGGATTGGCTCAAGAAACTCTCCAGTGATATAAAGCCATAATTTTCGACCTTTAAGAAAGCTACACAGAGACTGAGACCATATAGTATAATTGTGACCATCAAGAAGAACTTGAATTGGTTGGGCAATATCTAACTTCTCCATTAAAAAATAAATCGTAAAAGAGAGATTTTAATGTGAAGAAATAGTTTGACCTGAGATGATAATCTGGTCGTGTGGATATTGGACAGTACTAGGAGATAAAATCAAGAAAGGATTTTGGTATGTGATTTGACTTGATGGGTTGTTAACAAACCCGTGAATGAACCATGTGATTGCAACTTGTGCTAATGGCTTGACTTTTCTTGAAGACTTTGAACAAATTGGCTAGAGTAAAAAATTAAAGACATGGCTCTGATACCATATTGAATATAATGAAGGAAAATGTATTGATCTGAATGAATTACAAGGTACTATGACAAGACAATTTGTAGGCTTGATACAATTGCAAATATAGCAGTAAATCATATATACAAGGAAAGAAAATAATCTCAATAATGATGATTGATTGTCTAATTATATGCCTAAACTAAAGAAGAATCATGTCAATCATATATATGATTCTATCATATATATATATGGTAACATATATGATAGAATCATATATATATGATAACAATATATATGATAGAATCATATATATATGGTAACAGTAGCTATTGTCATCAAATTCATAGTAGATTGCCCAAACGTTCGAGGCTTGTAACACTTTTATCATCAAATAGGATGGCAACGGGATTGGGGTCGGTGCTTGAAAAGAAAGGCTGGTTTGAAAAACGTAAAAGGCACTCATCATACCATATAAAGGTTACTTTTTCAATAGGACAGCGTTTAGTTACATCTTCTGTAGCAAATTTGACAGAGTCTTGGCATGTCTTGGAAGTGACATCATTGCGGATAGACCCTGTGGGGGTCTTGGCCTGCTTTGACATTGAAGAAAATGTTGAAGAATCCGTTGCTGCGGCCACATTGGAGACTAGTGAAGAGAGGAAAAGATTGAGGTTGATTCGTAGGTGCTATTTCTGGTGAAAGTCATTGCGTTTAAGCATTAACGATCAAGGTATTTTGAGTCAACTGATATAGTGAAACTGATTAAAATGCTTAAGACAAAGATAAACAAAAAGAACATGAGGAAGTTCATCGCTGCCATCTTTGATTCTGAGGTCTTAGTTTCTACTGCAAACTATGAAATATCTCCAGCTAATAATCATTAAAATGAAATATGTATATAAATATATTTTTTATTTTGTTACTATAATTATGTGTTGTTGATGATGAGGATATAGTAATGTGGACATGAATGGTGAGAATTATGAGCTAGTAGAAAAGACTCTATATATAGCTCATGTCAACGTAAGTCAAGCCAATTAAAAATTTAATTAAATTTTATCTGATCCGAGCCAAATATATGGAGACTGGAAATTATAAGAAAAGGCATTTAGACCATTTAGTTTTAGAATCATTATTTTTCTAACTAATTAAATTTTTATACTAATATATTTCCTAACTTTTTTCCCAGTACTATCCTTAATTATCTGATCAAAGGAATATTCATCTATTACACCATGGTTCGAGTGAAGGAGTAAAGTAATTTAGTCTACTTTTTGAATTAACATTTTATTTATTATTATTATTATTATTATTATTATTATTATTATTGAAATAACAGAGAAGTGAAGCTGAGCAGATGTCATTCTTAAGACTTTCAATACATCATCTTCTTCAGTATGCAATACCACTATTTGAGGCTAGAGCGTATGCTACAATAGAGAAGTAGCATTATGGTTAATTAATTAATTTTGATGTTTCAAGTGAACTCAAACTCAAAAATATTGTTTAGAAATTAAAGATTATCATCATTGAAGAGCTAAGTTGAGTTCCAAATTTTACTAACCAATATTGAGAGTTTTGAAAGTATGCAATTATAAGTAATATAATAGTAAACTGTAAAGTAAATCGGCATAGGAGGAATTTTACGTGGTTCGGTTAAAAAACCTACATCCATGGACAGCTATAGAGCTGCAATTCACTAAGTTCTTATTTGTACAATCTTTAGGACCTTTTATAGTGCTAACTCACTCTCACACACTGACCTAATCTTTTTAAAACAAAATCTTCCCAAAGATCTTAAACTCTAGTGACACTGCTCACTCTCTATCGTAGATAACTTAACAAAACACTGCTAAGTTATACATAACACACGAAGTCTGACGTTGAATTACATAAACACTTAACCCGTAAGTTATCCTAAGTGTCTACTAACTCACACAGACTCAATCAACAGCTCATGTATGATTTACACCACTCATACATGAATCAAAAGACTCAAAGAATCAAATTAAAGAAGCATCCCAATTTGCATTGAAGCTCCTCTATCAATTCATGGAATGCCAAAATCAAGACTCTCTCAAAAACACAACCAAATCAGCTAACTCGTCAATCTGTCTTCTACATTCACAGCACACCAGTTATGACATGGTATATATAGTGAGAGGCCTGGACGAAATCTCCTAGAAATCTTGTAAAAGATCTAAATCAAAATCATATTAGGATTAGGAGAAATAAAATAGGAAGTGATATAATTAAACTCCTAAAGAAATTAGGATAGATAAATATTCTCCTATTCTAATTAGGATACAAGATACTATATCGTAATCTTAAGGAGATATTTATTATAAATCAAATACTTCCTAAAATATAATTTTAGAAACAGTAAAATAATAATCAAAATAACATTCTTGTTTTATCACAAGTTTATCAAAATATAACATGTGCATGACACATGCATGTTGACAAAAAATCTTGTCACTAACATTCTCGGTACAAGTGCTCGACACACACCACTCGACACTCGATATTGATACTCGACACTCAACAAGTTTGACACAACAGTCTCGACATGCGACACAATCGCGACACTCGACAAAATCGACACTCGACAAGATCTCGACAACCACACTTGACACCAATAATCTCGACACAACAACTCGACACAGCGCGGCACATCTCGAAACGCGACATAATCTTGACACCAAGAAATACTAATTTTAAAGTATGCTATATTATTATTAATTATCACAGGTACACTTCAGTAATTGATGCTTCAACTACAGACCACGACATTGACCTACTGTTAGATCGATCAGAGTCCATCTCCTTTGTTGGCATGCTCACTTCCCTTCTACTACTGAAGTAGAATGCCCATTGTTAAGGTGCTAGAAGAGTAACTAAATAACTGTTAAGCATGTTGACAACTACTTTTGCTTTTGTGGGTCTTCGAGTTGGATCTTCTTGGAGGCATAACAAGCCCTCCAATGTTTTCAAAACTGCAAAACATATCAAGTCATGGTCAGTAAGTTATAATTTTTGCCTCTCTTTCCTTACTCCTTGTGATATATTATATAAAAATATTGGCCTTAATATATATATTTTTGATATGAAACTCGACGCAAATTTATAATTATTAATCTACAAAACCTAGTGGTTGGAATGATTGATGAATTGATAGGTTTTAAATTAATGCACATTTTTTACTTTCAACCTCAAACATTTGATTTGGTGATATCAATGATGAGAAATTTGTGTTATTGTGCTTTGTCAAAAATGTGTATTAGAAGATCCATTCTCACAAAATCCTCAGCACCATCAGTTTGACAGAAATTGTTTTCTTCTATACACATCAGATTTCACAGAGAACTGTCCGTGCATAGCATATTCGGGTGGCACGTAACCATTGTAACATAGAAATTATGTTAGCAAATATATAAGGGATTTCAAAATAATTGAATTAGCTTATCTACGATAATGGATGCACATACACTTGATGAAGCATGAATTAACATAAGAAAGTTCATAAGAGACGCATTGCAACTCCATTTTGTTGAATTTTAAGGAAAAATTGAAAATATTTCATAACTAAAATATTTTCCTTTTCCCAGTGATTCAACAATTAACTAAGTGGCAATTATTTATAAATTCGTAAGTCCCCAATTATGCAAAACAAATAGTAGGAGTTAAAACTTACTGTGTCTTTGTTCAACTTCAAATAGCTTTGCCATGCCAAAATATGAAATTTTCTAATTCATGTCTCCATCTAATTACTATATATTACCAGTTTTAAGATCACAATGTATAATTCTAAGTCAAGAATCTTTATGAAGATAAAGAATTCCTCGAGCAATGTCTTCAATTATCTTATAGTGTTTTGATCAATTTAATTGTCTTTGCTTTTCGAAATCTTTATATGTATCAAAATCAAAATTATGTTATACAACCGAACTAAATTGAAATCTTGAATAATATTGAAATCCAAAGAGTGTTTTGAAATTCATGAAGACAGTTTGGACCATTTAGAAAATGCTCAAGGCTTTTGTTGCGCACAAATTCGTAGACAAGAATCTTTTCTTCTTCCTCAAATCAAAACCATAGCCTAACCAGACTTCTGTGTTGAAGCTTGGCTACGAACACGACTCATTCTTAAACTCTTCTTCACCTTGCCCTGATCTTATGGACAGCCTCTTTCCAGCTACTTCTTGTCCATTGGGCAGTCTTCCCTGAGAATATACATCAATCAGTGGTCAGTTCCATAATCTTTTGAATCCTAATAATTGAATTGTTAATTTAGGAATAGGGCTATGTCCAAATAAACTACACTAATATTTGTTGTATCATTAAAATATCCTTCAATAACAATGCTACCTATGGAAAAATAAGTTAAATTTGCTGTGTTATATTCATAGAAGCAATTCATGGCATATCTCAAAAACAAGAAACCTTCAAATTAATGCTAGTAAGAACTTTATGAAAAAGGGGAACCACCAATAAGAGGATATATGCAAAGGTCAAAAATTAACATAAAGGATTAACAATGGACAAAGAACCTGGTATGAACAATATTTTACCTTGTAAACTTCACCCAATTTGTTTTTAGCTGAGAATTCTTTTGGGGGCTACACCAATTGTCCCCAGATCAAATTGCAAGGATTCTAAAGTTGCGATCCCAGCTGTACAACCCGACAGTTAATTATTTTATCTTTTTAAATATTGTAATAATAGCATGTCTAATACACACAATGAGAATTAATAATATATACATACATATATATATATATATATATATATATATATATATATATATAGAGAGAGAGAGAGAGAGAGATTGGATCGCTTGTAAAACAGGTCTTTTGAGTTTACCAGTATCTTCCAGTATAGTATTATACTTCTTTCTTGCTCTTCTACTCAGGAAGCAATAAGCCATAATTAATAGCAGTGTAGCCACGACAATGGGAGCAATAATGGTGATGATTATTGAAGATCAAATATTTTTTTCTCCCTGCAAGAACAGTAACATGCATGTTTCATTTGGGACAATAGGAATTCACAATTAGTCCATCTATATGCATGACAATTTTAACAAAAGGGGCTAGAACATGATCATATACTGCTAAATTTTGTAGTAAACATTTTCATAAAAACTATAAATAAGATCTACTGAATGATTCAAACATAAAACTTTACCATCATTTTTTGTTTCTTTTAAAACATCAGCCAAAACTCGTATGATTTACACAGTTAAAATTTGTCTACTTTCAACTTAAAATAATAAATAAACAAATTCATATTATGGAATATATATATATATATATATATCATCTATTAAAAATTTAAACAAAGCTTAAGTTAGAATTATTGTTAAAGTAGGATTATATTTGTTTAATTTGTTTAGAAATTAAAGTTGTGTTCAAGTAGGAATCATTAGGATTTGCATTTCATAGAGGAATTAGGATTATTATTACTATATAAATAGTGTCTTTGTTATTTTTTATGTGTGTGTGGAAATAAAGATCCAAGAAATTAAAAGAGTGTGTTTTCAAGATTTTTCTACATTATTTTCTAACAAATTGGTGTTAGAGTCACAAGAGAGTGAAAGAGGAAGGAAGTTCCACACCATTAACAGTTAAGGTTCACTGTTAGCAGCTAAAAGTAGCCAGAAAGTTATCGAAAAGCTGTTGAAAATTCACTGACTGGCAAGTAAGATCTTACCTCCATTGTCATCGGATAGATCGAATAGCGACCTACAAGTTTCCCTTCTTGGCCGACGTCAAATTCTGGCAGGAACACATCAAAAACGTGAAAACATGCTATAGAAATTGTTTTCACTGTGAAAGTCACCAAAATTCGACAAGTGAAATGACATCACCAGTCCAGATCAACTCAGAATTGGCCGATCTACAAACCCCGACAAGAGTTATTGTGCTTGGACGTAGGAAAACTACCAGTTCGAGATTTGGATGGAAAATATCAATCGACCCCTTGAGACACAAAATATTGTCAAACCACTTGTTCAAAATATATCAATTTGCCCTTTGGATGTCAAAAATATCAAGTAAGCCCCCAAAGCTGGGAAAAAATATAGTTGTACTCTATTGTGTGCAGAATTAAAGTTTGGTCCAAAAAGATTTTGTTTGTGATAGATTAACACCTACATCAGCATTAACAATATGACTTCAATTCGAATTCCAAAACTGAAAGAAAATATATATGAAATATGGCATATAAGGATGAAACCAATCCTTGGAGTGAATGGTGTTTGAGAAATTATTAAAAAAGGCTTTAATAAGCCATAAGATATTGAAGCATTGTCTCAACAAGAAAAAAGTGATTTTGAAAAAAACACATTAACGAAATGAAAAGACTCGCTACTTCATTTATGAAGCATTAGATAATGTTGAACTTAAAAAATATGGTGATATAGATTGCTAAAAAATTATGAGAAAAGCTTGAAAAATCACATAGAGGACAAAAAAAAAGTAAAAAAAGTGGGTCTTCAAACTTTAAGAGGCAAGTTTGAATTGTTACAAATTAAGGAAGGTGAGTCCACCTCTAATTATTTTTCAAGAGTTTTGACTATTTCAATTGAATTGAGAAGAAATGATGAGAAATTAGAAGATGCAAGAATTACAAAGAAGATACTTCGCTCTGTGGATTCAAAATTTAACACCATAGTTCAAATTCTTAAGCAAGGTAACAAATTGGAAGGGATGATAATTAACGAACTTGAAGATACATTACAAGCACACAAAGAGAAATATAAAAAGCAAAGTGTCTTAGAACAACTTCTTAAGACACAAATAAAGGAGAAGGAAGAAAGTCATGAAAGAAGTCAATATGGTCAAAGTCGAGGCCGAGGCCAAGGAAGAAGTGCAAGTTAAGGTCGAGGGCAAGGTTGGAATAACGGTTCCACCAACAACAATAATAATGACCAAGGAGAGAATGCTACCAACAACAACAACAATAACCAAGGAGAGAATGCTGTCAACAACAACAATAATGATCACGAAGAGAATACTACAAGAGGTCATGGAAGAGGAAATTCAAACTCAAGAAATGAGAGATCTCAAGTTCAATGTTTCAATTGTCAGATGTGTGGACATTATGCCCGTAAATGCAAAGCTCAAATTAAATGTTGTAATTGCCAAAAGTATGGTCACTATGCATATGAGTGTAGAGCACCTAAAAGAGTTGAAGAAAGAACAAATTATGCGGAAGATAAAACTAAAGAAAATGGAATGTTTCTAATTGTTTGCCTAGCCAACAATGAAGATCAAGAAGAGGGATGTGTCAAGTTAGACACCCTAGATATTGATCCTCTCGTGGAAGAAGTAGAAAGGCAATATAATTTTTGTGAAGAAAAAGAGAGAGGTTGAGAAGTACCACCTAAAGATAAAAGTTTGAATGAAGATAACATTGTTGTGAAGAAATCATCTGCTAGTACGTTTCTATTAAGGTGTTTGATCATGAACTTCTTAATGAGTTAAAATGTGAAAGACAAGCTCGAGAATCTAAACGGACTGAGGAAATTAATCAATTGAAGGATTTGGTGCATGAATCAATCAAGTGCCAGAATGAATTTGCTAGGCAAAGAGATGAAACATTATGAGAAAAAGAAGAAGTCAAAAGATCTAATGATAAGTTGTCAACGGAATTGGTTGAAGAAAACAAATCAAAAAATGAGATTTTGAAACAATTAATTAAAGTAAAGAAGACTAAAGATGGATTGGCCTTAGTGACGATGAAGCTAAATGAAGAGAAAGTTATGAAATGTGACCAAGAATGCTTTGTCAAGTATATAAAAGAAGTAAAAGATGGGGAAACAAAGTTTTCGGAAGGTGCATTGTTTTCACAAAAAATTATAGAATCCTTGGAAACTAATCACGATAGGCAAGGAATAGAGCTTGGATTGGAAAAGAAAATGAGGAAATTAAAAAAGAAAGAGAAGGGTTGGAGAGCAAAAATGAAGAGATTGAAAGATGTTTGTTAAGGAAAGCCTAGAGTATGGAGTCACATTACTAAAAAAAAAAACGATGTAAAGCTCAAAGTAAAGTTTTTGTTAATGAAGGCTTATGGAGTCAAGTTTTTGTATAAAGATAAAGTGAAGTTGGGTATTTTCTTGGAGACGTATATAAAAAAAAGAAAGTAGATAAATATTTATGGTCATGGTTGAAATGTTATGCAAGGAAACCATATGAGGATATATGGGAGAACATGAAGGTAAGCTTGATTGGAAAGTTGCCAAATAATCTTATTGAAGATCTCGTGTTTACTCAGTTGATAAGAAAGCATAGTAATTACAAACTTACCCAAGTTGAATATAAAGATGTTTGTGAGACAAAAAAGGTTCGTCAAGAGATCGACAAGCAAAAGTTCAAGAAAAAGTTTATAGTCCTTTTGGGGGGGGATGCGGCGCATTAGAAATTTAAACAAAGTTTAAGTTAGAATTATTGTTAAAGTAGGATTATATTTGTTTAGGAAAAGTTTTGTTTATGAATTAAAATTGTGTTCAAGTAGGAATCATTAGGATTTGCATTTCATAGAGGAATTAGGATTATTATTACTATATAAATAGTGTCTTTATTATTGTTTATGTGTGCGTGTGGAAATAAAGATTCAAGAAATTAAAAAGTGTGTTTTCAAGATTCTTGTGCGTTATTTTCTAACATCATCATCCTCCAATTAAAGTGGATCAAGCTTTTCTTAAAACAATGAAAGAAAAAGCTAATCGACTTTACCTTTAGGCCTTGTCAACAGAACAGGAGGTAGAGGACAGAGAGGAGAAGGCAGCAGTGCTGGTGTGGCAGTCAAGCTTTCATTATAAAACGGATATGTTTCAAACCGGCTATTACAACTTGGAAACAACACTCTTGATCCTCCCTATGTAGTCCGTAAATGCGAAAGAGATTTTGTGACACATCAATGACAATCAGTACTTAACAAGTCGGGCGTGCACTTATAAGACAATACAATGTTTGGAAAGCTTTGAAGTTTCCCTTTCTTGTCGCAAACCTTCTTAGAAAGCTTGCTACCTGAGTTACAGCTTCTTTCATCAAAACCCCTACTAGGTTACTAAACCGTTCAGGGTCTATAATATTGTTTGTATTATACAAAATAGTCACAGGATTGGTCCACGGTAGGAAAGAAAGACCGGTCTGAATAACGTAAAAGGCACTTCGCATACCATATTACGGTTACTTTTGAATAGTACAACATTTAGCTATGTCTGTCGTAGCAAACATGACACAGTCTTGGCATGTCCTGGAAGAGATATCGCCGCGACAAAGAAAGAGGCCATAGACTCCGTTTGGGGTCGTGGCTTGTGGTGGCGTTGAAGAAACCCTTGGAGAATGCATTACTACAGCTGGCATTGGGGGCAAGGGAAGAGAAGAAAAGATTGAGGTTGGATTTGTAGGTGCTATTTCTAGTGAAAGTTTTGTTTGAGCAATCATGATAAAGGTACTGTTGGGGATGCGATGCAAACTCAGAACAGATTTCTGGGAGAAAATCAACTTGTATTAACAGAGAAAATTCAATATACAAGATTTACAAAAAAACTCCCCTAAACAATTTCCTGGAGCTCTCCTGGCTCTCTAACACTCTCAGAACTCTCTGGTTCTGAATCCTAACTCTCTCTAGAGTCACTCTGAATTACAAACAAGGCAGAATTCATCCCATATTTATAGAAAAAATTCTGCATATAATTTCAAACAAATTAGGCCACCTAACTTTGACTACCTCCATTAGAGGTGCCTAACTTTGACAATCCCCTGGGTAGGTAGCCTCCCTTTGACATGGGAGGGACCTTCCAGAAGCTTATCAATTCTCCCCCTCCATCCCATGTGAAAGGGGATAACTACAAAAGTAATCAGACCGCTTCTAGTCCAACTATGTCTCTGCATAGTTCTAGCTTGTCTCTAGTGACTATTTTTGTTAACATGTCGGCTGGATTGTCTTTAGTATGGATCTTCACTAGTTTCAACAGTTGCTTATCCATCACCTCGCGTATCCAATGATAGCGAATGTCGATATGCTTCGTTCGAGAATGGTATATTGAATTCTTGCTCAAATCTAGAGCACTTTGACTGTCACAGTGTACTTTGTACTCTTTTTGCTCGATCCCAAGTTCTTGGAGAAACCGCTTCAACCACAACATTTCCTTTCCAGCTTCCGCTGCGGCAATATATTCAGCCTCTGTAGTGGATAGTGCAACACACTTCTGTAGTCTTGACTGCCATGACACAGCTCCCCTTGCAAAAGTGTAGACAAAACCTGATGTAGATTTCCTACTGTCAGGATCTCCGGCCATATCTGAATCTGTATAGCCTTCCAAGATTGGATCAGCTCCCCCATAACACAAGCATATCTTCGAGGTACCTTTAAGGTATTTGAGAATCCACTTGACTACCTCCCAATGTTCTTTCCCTGGGTTGCAAAGAAATCTGCTCACGACTCCTACAGCATGAGCAATATTTGGCCTTGTACACACCATGGCATACATCAAACTTCCTACAGCAGAAGAATAGGGCACTAACGCCATGTCCTCTATCTCTTTCTTGGATGAGGGACATGATCTCTTGCTTAGCTTGAAATGATTAGCCAGTGGTACACTAACTGGCTTGGCACCATCCATGTTGAACCTTTGAATCACCCGTTCAACATATTTCTCCTGAGACAGCCATAATTTTTTCTGTTTCCTGTCTCGACGAATGTGCATCCCCAAGATTTGCTGAGCTGGTCCCATGTCCTTCATATCGAAGGTTTTTGATATTTCATTCTTCAGCTACTTTATTCTTGTTACATCTTTCCCGACGATCAACATGTCGTCCACATATAACATTAATGCAACAAAGTCTCCACCTGGAAGTTTCTGAAAGTAGACACACTGGTCTGCAGCAGTTCTTTTGTACCAATGACTCACCGTGAAGGAGTCAAACTTCTTGTACCATTGCCTTGGTGCTTGTTTGAGTCCATACAAGCTCTTTTTGAGCTTGCACATGAGGTGTTCTTTTCCTTGAACCTCGAATCCTTCTGGCTGCTCCATATAGATTTCTTCATGCAAGTCTCCATGAAGAAATACTGTCTTCACATCCATCTATTCAAGCTCCACATCAAGACTTGTGGTCAATCCAAGGATGATGCGGATTGAGGACATTTTTACTACCGGTGAGAAGATCTCGTCAAAGTCAATTCCTTTCTTCTGAAGGAATCCTTTTACCACTAACTGGGCTTTGTGCTTCATCACCTTTCTTGTTCCATCTTTTTTGAGCTTGAATACCCACTTGTTCTTCAGTGCCTTCTTTCCGTCTGGGAGCTCGACCAATTCATAAGTTTTGTTCTTCTCTAGAGAATTCATCTCATCTCGTATCGCATGCAGCCATCGTTCTTTGTCTGGATGAGATAAAGCTTCACGAAAGCTTTCTGGCTCCTCCTCATCAGTAAGCAGTGTATATTCTGATTTCGGATATCTTCTTGACGGAATCCGACCTCGCTCAGATCGTCATTGCTGAGGTTCTTCATTTCCAGGAGGTACAGCAGGTTCTATAGGTGATTCTTCTGGTACTTCATCATTTCTTGTGGCATTTGGAGTTGAATCTGCAACAATATCTGGGGCACTGCTAGTGGGATTTTTAGATATTGTTGTCTTTTCAGCGTCTTCATATGTTTGATCTTCATGAAATACGACATCTCTACTCCGGATGACTTTATTTTCTTTGGGATCCCATAATCTGTATCTGAATTCTTCATCTCCATAACCGATGAAGATACATGGAATAGTTCTTGCATCGAGCTTCTGTCTGAGCTCCTTGGATACATGTACGAAGGCTAAACAAACAAACACTTTTAAATGATTATAGAAGGGCTTTTTATTAGACCATATCTTTTCTGGAATCTCGAAGTTCAATGGTACCGATGGTGTTCTATTGATTAAGTAACAGGCAGTACGAACTGCATCCTCCCAGAATGGCTTGGGTAACTTAGCCAATCTGAGCATGCTTCTGACCCGTTCCATGATGGTTCGATTCATCCTCTCGGCCACTCCATTGTGTTGTGGTGTGCATGGGACCGTTCTTTCATGTCGAATGCCATATCTCCGACAGTAAGCATTGAACTCTTTGGAGGTATACTCGCCTCCGTTATCTGAGCGAAGGCATTTTAACTTTTTACTCGTTTCACGTTCTACCATGGCGTGAAACTCCTTGAACTTCTCCAAAACTTCATCCTTCGTCCTGAGGAAATACACCCATACTTTCTGAGGTGCATCATCAATGAAGGTCAATAAATACTTGTTCCCACCTAAGGACTTAACTTCGAGAGGTCTGCATACATCACTGTGTACTAGCTCCAACAACTTTAATTTTCTCACTGATGAGGAGCTGAATGATACCCTCTGTTGTTTCCTGTACAAACAATAGTCGCAAGGATGA